>CABHPP010132626.1:0-49007 GCA_902168425.1 Peromyscus attwateri | reverse complement strand
TTTAAAGGCAGGGAGGAGAAGCCAGAGGATTACGGTTGACATGAAATCCGCAGAACACTGGGAAGAGGGACAGGATCAATGAGAGAGTGGGGAGGGGATGCAGTGGGGAAGGGAGAAGGCTAAGAACAAAGTACAATGACATGTATGTATGAAAAATGCCATAAATAAACCCATCCCTTTGTACGCGAACTTAAAAATGAACAAAACAGAAGTTTCAGTGTGGTAGAGTTCACCATTAGGTTCTCTCTCTCTCTCTCTCTCTCTCTCTCTCTCTGTTCACATGTGGGGAGTATATGTGCATGTGTGTGCACATGCTGGAGCACAATCTTTAGCGTCATCCTCATCCTAAGGTGCTATCCGTGGCCCTTTGCTTCTGTTTTTGAGGTAGTATCTTTCAGTGGCCTGCAACTTGCCAGGGACCTACCTGCACCTGTCTCCGCTTCCCAGCACTGGATTATAAGCAAGCACAACCACCATGCTTGATTTTTAAAAATGTTTTTAGTGTGGATTCAAGGTGTTGACCCTGGGTTCTCACTGAGTTGTCTCCCAGCCCCTGGTAGCTGCTCATTCTAAAGTCACTTAAGAAGAGAACATAAGCAAAAGCAGAGAGAGAGAGAGAGAGAGAGAGAGAGAGAGAGAGAGAGAGAGAGAGAGAAATCATTCTAGTTTTTGTTTTGGAGAATTATTTTTACTAAATCCATTTTGCAAATGGATTTTCCACATAATTAAAATTAACCATGTTGTCCTTCAAACCTGGGTTATTGTTTTTACATCTTAAAACACTGTCATTTTAGAGGACGTTATCTATGTGATGAAAGGGAGCATTTTTAATTCCCCTGCCATAGATAGGTGTGTGGAGGACAGGAAGACAAATGGATAGAACATTTTGGTGTTGCTTTCTGTCCTTTCAGGTGAGTGTTTCCCCACTTTGGGGTCCACCCTGCTCTGTAGAATGGTAAGGTTCGTATACATGGCCCTTTCTTTTTGTCGGCCTGTCTGTACCTCCATGACCAGTTCTACAGAAGGTATAGCTTAAACTACATTTATTTTTACATAGTTCTAGAGTCTGGGAGTCCAAAATCAAAGTGCCAGCTGATCCAGGGTGATAAATAACATATGAAACACATTCAGACCATAGTGCTTCTCCAGCGTGGCACTCTGCTATTCCTATTCTTCACGGTCCATGTCGTATGGTGCAGACAGATAACTTAAGAGAAAAGATAGGTGGGTGTGAGCTAAGGCATTTGTGCCCAGGCTATGGCGTGCAGCACGTTGAACTATACAAGTTCAAACTCACAGATACCCAGGATTCCAACACTAGTGTGTAACCGACTTTTCAGCACACCCTCAAACTCAGCCAGGAATTAGTCCTCTGTACCACTGCTTCCTGTCTGAAAATTTGTCACAGTGGTGAGAAAAGTAATTAATATGTACACTTGACTGTATTGCATTTTTAAAATTCGCTTGTCTGGAAACTCAGAGTGAATTTCCTTCTTGGATCTGGTAGGCACACAGCAGCATCTTACAGCTTCTTGGTGCTCTGTTCTTTCTCCACGATGCTCACTCTTCTGTGACACCTGCTCCCCCAGGAAAACTGGGTATGATTATTAAATATGGCTTCTCTAAGGTGCCTCAAATGACTTCTGCAGTGAAGTATTCCAGAGAGGTTCCTTGAGAGTCATAGGAAGGTCTCTCTTTCTCTCTCTTTTGGATCATGGACATTTTACTCAGGCAGCATGTGACAGTTGGGTTTATTTAGATAAAAAGAGAGGTTAGAATATGTTTCAAAACAATGTGAAACAAGAACACAGAAATGGAAGAGGATTCATAAGCAGTTTGCTGAGGGGTGTTGGAACTGACTCACGGGGGCAAGAAGAATGATGTTACAGAGACTGGGTTGGGCCCCATTGGCTGGGTTGAGGGGCAGGGAAAAGTTGGAGCTTTATTTAGTAGATGACACTACAGAAGGATAGTGCTTGATGTGGAAAGACCTGAGTTGAGGTGTTGCTTGGGGAAAAAGGAGTTAGAGATGTCTACAAATGGTGGCTAAGAATACAGTAACTCCATCTAAGGGGCAACAGTAATGGTTAAAGCCAAAAGGACTAAGTCAGGTGACATGGGTGAGAAGTGGAGAACACTTGAGAAGTACAGTGCGAGTGGGCAAGTCCTTGAAATTCATTGTCGCTGAGATCATGGGAGGAGTCCATGGAGATTATGGGAGTTCGGACAATGCCATTGGGCATTTGGGGCATAAGTAGTACTGCTTTTTCTCATGGGAGTAAGATTAGAAAAATGTAGAGAAAGAAAAAAGATGTCCAAGCTAGGAAGTGTCTTGCTGAAGCTGTCTTTGGCCTTTGGGTAATGAGATTGCTGATATGCCTTTGTGAAAACCCCAAACTGAGTCAAGGGAGCTGAGCCAGTACTGGCCCAGACTGTGCATGTAGACTGAAGGAGGGGCTGACACCTTACACGGAATGCTGGCCTCCATCTCCACTGACTCCTGATGGCACAAAGATCACAGGGACAGGCACTGGACATGGTTTAATACTTTTCACTATGTGACTTTGGTAAATCTTTTATCATCCTCAATTTTCTTGTCTACTAAGCTGAAGATTATGAAACTAGTCTAAAAGGACTGTGATAATGACTATATGAGAAAAATGTCTCATGCCATCAAGTGTTCCCAAACCTTCCTGCTTTGGTCATTTCCCTAATAACAGCCTGAGGCAGCAATTCCTGGTTAGTTATTTAGTGTGGATGTGCTCTCAGATGTCAGGGCTGGGAAAAGCAGAGAAGAGAAAAGGAGGAAAACTGGCAAGAATGTTGTCTGAACTGGAGTTATTGGTTTAATCTGTTAGGGAAGTTCTGGAGGACAAAGTGTGGCCCCCAATTAACTTGATTTTCTTATGATTTGAATATGCAGCTCTTCCCATAGGCTCAAGCACTAAAGGCTTGGGTACCACTAATGGGCTTTGGGAAATAGCTTGGATCATGAGGGTCTGACTCGGTAAAATAATTAATCTGTGGATAGAGTTGTATTGGAATTGTATTGGATAGAGTTGTTGGAATTATTGGGCAGTGATACCATTGTTTGGTGGTATGGCTCGATTGAAGGACAGCAAACTGGGACATGCCTTTGGAGGATCCATCTTGTCCTCTATTCCCTTCTGCCTCCTCTTTCTTGTCTGCCTCTCTCCCATCATGCACACACTCCTCCTCTATACTTTCACCTTTAGAATACTCAGCTTTGCCTCAGGCCCAGTGCAGTGGAGCCAAATACAGATGGAAACCTTGGAATCTATGGGCCCAAATCAGTCTTACCTCTTTTCAAGATGTCCTGGTCATGGTTGTGAGAAGTGAGCCAATACATACTTCAAAGCAATGTGTTGGCTAAATATACAGCTGTGCGTTAGACTTCAGGTAACCATCCAAGCTTCAGATAATCTGCCCTCATTTGATTTATGTTTAACCAATCATGATTCTTTTACTCAGATTAATTTGGGAGGTATGGCGAAGCTAGAAAGTGAAGCTGGAGAATATTATTGCAGGGAAAAAAGGTAGCTACTGGAGCCACATAGATGGCATCAAGGTTGGTTAAGAAGCAGAGAAAGCAGGGGAAGAATGGGGATAGGCAAGCACCTTTATTACGGTTTCTAAGGAGAGAAGTAAGCCAAGCATGGGAAGGAAGCTTAGGAGTGTCTGTTTTGAATCATCTCAGACTGTTCTTGGATGAGTGATATTTGGCTCAGGGGTGGGTATATAGTGACCTGGAGTGTAAGAGTCCCATACAAGAAATTGTGGAGAATATAGATTCAGTTGGATGCTCAGAGAAACTGACTAGCTTCTAGACAGGGCCTCAGAACTTGGTCATTGGTCAAAATAACAACAAACAACAACAACACACATGCTATACAACAGTGACATAAATAGAAGCTTCTCCAAGAGATATTATTGGTGGCAAGGTGGTGTAGTCCTCATAGAGTGAGAAAAAAACTAACTGCCTGGTTCTCCGTTTTGCAAAACTTTAGAGTGGTAATACTAAAACTTCTTGTCCTATATCAAAGGAGAAGTTGGGGCAGCTAGTACTTTTTCCATTGAAGGGCAGATCCCAAAGGACCATAGCTGCTTATACTAGTTTTTCTGCTTCATGGAGGTGAGCAGTGTTCTGTTACTGATTGACAGATTTCCCCTAGCTTCATCACTACGACATTCGAACTCACTTGTCCCAGTTATCATTCTTAGAATATCTGCTTAAGAAAGGCTTTTTGGTTTCAACATACTGATGGTGGAAATAGCTAGCTTTGATATTAAAAAATAGACCACATCATTTTTCATCTCCCCTCAGATTTTCTCAATGGAAGAAGTAGGAAACCATAGGCTGTGAACACCAAGAGGATCCTCATCATATTCCCTCTTTAGAAGTGGGCTCAGAGTACTTGCTAAGGTCATGCAGTCAGTTTTGTGGCTGAGTTCAAACTAGAACCCAAGCTGTTTATTCCTTTGTTGGTGACTCAATCCTCTTGCAAAGCAATGTACTCATTTTGTAACATAAAAGACTGAACTCAGTACATCTGGAATTATAAACATTTATTATAGTTGAACTTTATATGTTAACTATGAAAGAGCCCGTCCCTGTCTTGTTTCTCAGAAACTGAAGTGAAATGTCTTGAAGTTGAGCCCAGGAGCAGATACGTGCAGATGGCTCCAGACATGGCTGTTGCTGGTTCAAAGAGTCCTTGCCCCAAGTTGTGTTAATAAGATGAACAGACCTGACTTAAGACAGTAGTAGTTTGAAAGACTGCTCACTAATTATCTGCTGTCTATGGCTGTTGTATCACTTACTCATCCATCTGAGCAAGGTGTGCTTTCTTAAGGAACTGCTGAAGAAAACATCACTGCAAAGACATTGAAAGCAAACACTAGGACTCCTCTCTGAAGAGCAGTCATGTGGTACCCTGAAGACAAGGAGGAAATAAAAGCACAGTTGTACAAACTTTGCCAGATTCTGCTTGTGGGCTATCCCAGCTCAACATCATGGGGTGGCTTTGTGATCGTAAGGAGAACAATGAGCCCAGTTCTGAAAGGTCGCCTACTATATTCACCTCTCCAGCACAATTGTCACACAACTGTCTGACATCCAGCCTTCCTCAAACACTTTTCAATGGCGGTAAGACTGCACTTGTTGACAGTTTTTCATTTTCAGATTTTAACGGCTACCTGGAAGTAGTTACTGACAGATTCATTTGTATTTTATAGATGAAGACAAACTCTTCTGTTTGAGAATCTTTGATGTTTATAAAGCAATGTCCAAACTTTTTGGCTTGACATGTAAAGCCCTTCTGTCATTTCCTATTCATTTTCTTGTATTCCTTAGGCTTCAGCAAATATGGACTCATTCATTCATCATGTATTCCTCCACAGGCCAGGCACTGCCCTATGTATCAGGATAGAGCCATGAATTAGAAAGACATTTGCCTTGTTTTCATGATGTCTGCTGCTGGCACTCTCTCTTCCAAACACCCCTTAAATTTCCAAACCCTGTGTCTTTTCTCTCCCTGCTCTCTACTCATCCTCTCACCAGAAAGGGCCACTTTTCCATTAAGGCCACCTTCTCTGAATGTGTCTGTCCTTGGTCCTTCCTTCCCCATGTATTGCGATGGCTTTTTATCACATTGTATCCTGTATTCTCACTCTGAAAACTTAGATAATTCAAGATATGAAAACACAAACTCCTTATGAACAGGGGTCATATCTCATTTACCTTTTAATTCTTACTGTCTGGCACAGTGCTTGACAAGTGTGGAGTTTCATAGAGATGTGTTGGGCTGATGGATAATGACATCGTCCTTTACGTTCTTGTCCCATGGCCACCCTCCTAGTGTCCCCAGCATTTTCTTTCTATTTGTATTGAAAAATTTCTCCATGTCTAAAGGGGGAAAAAAAATCCAATCAAACAACCTAGCCATCACCACCACCACCACCCCCACTTGCCATGATGTGGAACTCAGCGTAGTTTGAACAGATGTGAATATGTAGGATCTCTCGACCCCATATTCAACTAACCATTTTTTGAGAAACCTGGGATTAATGCATGATTCATTTTTGAGGCTGTTAATTGGTAACTGTTTATTAATGTTACTAATTCTGATAAGAAATCTTTTTATTTCCATTCCTATTTATTTTTTAGTTTTTAGTAACTGCTGTGAGGAGAGTGAAATGTACTTATTTTCATCCTAAAGAATACAGTGACTGTTGTATGGAAGACAGTCCCTAAAATGGAGCACTCATGTGGCTGCTCAAATGACCCCGCTATTAATACAAAATGGCTCTTTTCATTTCACAAACTGTTGACTGCACCTAATTGCTTTTTTGATTATAGTGCTAGAAAAATATTAATATGGTTTGCCATGAACTCTATAATTTAGAAAGGTAAGATATTTACTTCTATATCAATCTGGAATTCAATATAGGATATATCTTTCTGCAGGACTCTTTCTTAGAAAGTCCACAGTTACATATTTTTCTATACATTAATTCAGCTGTGAACTACATAGGATTTTTACTTGTATGTTCTTAGAATTTGGTGGATTAGAGTTTACAACTATGGCCATGTGTTTTTCTACATCTATCTAACCAAGCTTTCCCTCCTCCTTCTGCTCATCCTTAGTTTCCTTTTCCTCCTTATCTAAAAGAGTGAGAAGCACTAGCTTATATGGACTTTCAGGCTTGGTGTATAATTGTTGTTCACCAAGTAATCAGTTTTGGTCTTATAGTCTGTGGTTTTGATAGAAGTGAGTTTACTTTATGTTTCTACTATCAGAAATTACAGAAAATGAAAGATACTCAAAAGAACAGGTGCAAACTTCTGGGCCAATCTGATTCCTTCACAAATAAGAGAGAAAATGGAAGCGGTGGCCTACAGAAATCCTTGGATGAATATTGAGAATGACTTGAGAATAAATTATTGGAAAAATTGTCAGTGAATATTTAGCAAGGAAACTGTAATCATTAAGATCTTTCAAGGTTTCACGAGCAATGTTTTGTCAAGCTAATATTCTTTTCCAATTGATTTATTCAATATGCTCTCCATCAGAGAGAACAATTATGTGCCATTCTGCCTTTACTCCTGACACTATTTGGAGCTTTGAGTATTTCCCATTTGCTCATTCTTGCCTGTTGAAGTTTATTCACTCATCAATACACAGTTCATTTAATGTTTCAGTGAAGATTTCCCAACCCCTCATCAGTATGAAGTACAGCATCTCCCTGTTGTCACAGAAACTTGCGTGTCTTTTCACCCTTTTCTCACTCTGGTGATCATTCTTTTGTTCTTAGTTTGTCTTTACATCTGTTCTCTGCTGATTGAAGGTAGAATCTTTTCAGCTCTGCCTACTGCCCTTCTCCAGTAAAAATGTGAATTCAAACATGTATCATGATGCTTTATCTCAAGGACTCCATTATAAACTCACATTTCACCTTTTCCTGACTGGAAAGAATTAACTGTTTAGTTATTCTTGCTATTTTTTTCTCCCATCTTCATCTATCTGGTTGGTACCTTAAGAGCAAACAGATTCAACATGGGTCAAAAACCTCTATCCTCAGGAGAGTGGAACATTCCATTTCCTGTCTTGTTTTTTTTAAATGGTGGCTTATTCCAGCACTGAATGACGTTTGTTTCCTCAGAATGACTACAAAGCCTGCAAAGGGTCACATTCTTCTGCTATTTTATTTTGATGATATTTCCTTTGGTTTATTGTTGTACACTATTATACTGTGTGAAGATATGTCACGGTGATTGGTTTAATAAAAAACTGAATAGCCAATAAGCTAGGCAGGATCTTCAGGGCAGAGAAAATATTGGGAAGAAGAAGGCAGAGTCACCAGACAGACAGAGAGGAAGTAAGACATGCAGGAGAACAAGTTAATGCAATGAGTCATGTGGCAACATGTAGATGAATAGAAATGTGTTAATTTAAGTTATAAGAGCTATTGGGACAAGCCTAAGCTGTCAGCCGAGCTTTCATAATTAATAATAAGTCTCTGCTGTGATTTGGGAGCTTGCTGGTGGGACAAAAAATGTGCCTACAAAAAAAATCCAACTATAGCTCATCTGTATCTTCTTTATATAAAGGGGTATTATTTGCTTTTTCTTAAAGGGATATGTTTGATCAAAACCAACAATGAAATTTATTCACTAAAACAAACATTTATTATGTTCTAGAATATGCTAGGAGCAAAGATACAAAATAAAGGGCCTTCTCTTCATCTTAGAAGCACTATGGCCTCTTATTAATATTCAAAAAGGAATATTTAAATACAGTGTTCTAAGAAATGCCAATCTAAGAATCCCCTCATGGGGATGTTCAGAGTCATTTCTGAGTCTGCTTGGGAGGTAGTTTGGGACAAAAACCATTTTTTAGGAGTGTCACATTTAAGTATATATGACTCTGAGTAGAGATTAGCTACAAAATCAGATAAAGAAGAAATAGAGATGAGGAATGTATTTCAAGCAGAGGGGGAGCCATGATAAAGAGCCTGGAGGTAGAATATCATCCTGTGACTTTTGTTGTCATTGATGTACCAAGTCCAGGGGAAGGAGCCTCAAGAGCTGAGGCTCTAGAAGAAGGTCAGATATTGGAGAATCTTACAAAGTCTTGTAAACATAACTAGAGAGTCAGGTAGCCTTACTGTCCTGTGCCCCACCTCTCTACCTCTGTAATCACTATATTATTGATTGTATTTCTTTGGATTAAGGTATTACCCCTTCTTAGTCTATTTTCTACATGTGACCCTTCTCCCTCTCCTTTTAAGAGGTCATGTACAACCAGAGAAAGCACTACCTCCTTGGGCCCTATAGCCCGAGGTCATGGGTAGAGCAAATACCACTACATTTCCCCTTTTTGTCTAAGTAAGGTTCTAAACTTAATGTAAACTATATACAATAAGAATGATTATCAAGTATTGTCCAGGAAAAACAAAGGGTAATAACATAAACAAAAATGGAACTACAACCAACAAGAATAACATCAAACAAGAAAGACATGCTAAATATCCAGAAATGTCCGGAATATAGGTAAATGGCAAATTAACGAGATTGTTCCAATAGCTGTCCTATCTTGAAGATTCTAACTCTAGTACAAATACATTGTAGCTAAGATTCGAGAAGATTGTAACTTTAACTATCTAGTCTTCAACTCCATCAAAGACCTGAGAAGGAAAATAATAATACCTGAGAAAACAGAAAATGCAAACAAGCAATTCCCAAAATTCTTGCAATAATAGGCAGAGACAACTGGCAGCCTGGACAGTCACCTAAAGTTTCTCAGCATCCCTGGGGCATCCAATTTGGCTACAGGCCTAGAATATCTGACAGACCATTTTCAGAAGCAGGAATTTTGAAAGACCATCTTACCCTGTCTTGGCAAAGTTCAGTAGTTGCTTCTCCTTGTGTCATGCTTGTCCAGAAAAGACAGCATTCATACTGTCAGCAGTCGAGACAAGGGCAGTTCTTTGCCCAGCAGGCCATTTTGTGTCAATAAGAAGACAAACTTCCAAACAGAAATGTCTAGAAGCCCAACATTCTCTTGGGATCTGACTGGTACTTCTAGGACCAATGGTGTCTCACATCAACAGAATTCTAACTTATCAAAACATTTAAATGCCATATCTAGGACTATGATGTGTTTGAAGATTATCTATCTATTTGATGTTTGTTTTTGTAAATCTGGAGAACCTAACTAACATAACTGTAGAAATGGCAAGCATGAGTGACTATAGTTCTATAAGTCTTATCTACCTAAATAACCTAAGGACTAAGGCTTCACATTAACAAGGTAAACAGTCTAACATAACTATAGAAATGACAAGCATGGGTAACTATAGTTCTGTAAGTCTTATCTACCTAAATAACCCAAGGACTAAGGCCACACATTAACAAGGTAAGCAGTCTGTAAGCAGATGTACCATATAAGGACAATGACCTCAAAATTGTGACAATACACAAAATATCTTAAACAGAAGTAGAAATGTATAGTGAAATATGCAATGACAACAATATCATTAATATGTATCAATATGCAAAATATCCTAAACAGAGGTAGAACATACATACAGTACGATAAGCATAATATTATATTTGGATCAATATGCAAAATATTTCAAACAGGAGTAGGAATATGTGTACTATACAACAAATATAGTTTTGTATTTGTATCAATATACAAATTGTCTTAAATAGAATATAAGAATAGTTTACATTTGTATCAATATACAAGAATCCAGATCAGTGCAAATTATCCAAAGCTGATAGTTTGCTAAATCAGTTTACTAGTAGATACAATAATCTACCTTAATATACTATACTTATCCATTTCCCTTTATCCTTTTCTAAAGGAGACTACCGAGTCTAAATTTTATTGTTCCACCCCTGACCTTATAACCATCTATCCATAACCCTGAGAAAAATGAAGTCTTTGGGAGAGGGGGCATCATTTTCTTAGAATTGTTTCCTGTTGTTTGGGGGTGACGGTATCTCTTTGGGGTCCTCTAAGGAGGCTTAGATAGTTAGGTCTCAGTAGGGCTAGCTTTAGAGTGTGCAGCCAGTCTCAGAGTAGTGGATAAGATTGTCTGAGATTGCGGCTAGAGGTGTAGTATGATGGACCATCTCATCTTAGAACTGTCCTGAAGAATTTTTATCCAAAGTTGATCATTGAGTAATGTTCTCAGGTATAATGGCGTCTTTTTGGATTGAGTAGAGTTGTTGTTTTGGGGGCCCCATCTTCTTTCTGGAGACTTTAGGGATTGCTATTGGAAAGACTTATTTGTAACTGTGGAAAACTTGAACATTATTAATATCAAAATGGAAAGTTTGGATTTACACTGGATCAAGAAGGAATTTCCAGAAAGCAAGGACAAGCATGGAAAAAAATAGAATCTTGACAACAATGGTCCCTAGATTATTGGTTTTCTTCTGTCTCGCACCAGTTGGCCCTTATGATATGAGACAGAATCTCTTAATATTTCTTTTAGCAATATACTTGGGTTTAGAGAAAGAGAGAGCCACATTTCAACTCTAGAGCCAGCTTGATTTATAATTGAATCAGTAGAGCATGAGACACTCAATCTCAGGGTCATGGGTTCATGCCCCACATTGGGTGCCACTTATTATGATCAATCCATGTGAGTCTATTTAATGGGTAATAGAGATTTATTAAGATATAAATTGAGGAAATACACTTACAAATGCAGAAGTGGGTAGACAGCTGAAGTTGTTCTCTAATTTGACAGGCAGGAGCAGGGAGAAGGAGCATGTGACCCTTCTCCCTCTCCTTCTAAGAGGTCATATATAACAGGAGGAAGCATTCATTGCCTCCTTCAGGCCCTATAGCCCAAGGTTATTGGCAGAGCAAATACCACTACACTATGCCATGTCTCATACCACCTACCCTGCTTCCTCCATGTTTCTTTACATCTCTCTCATGCACTTAGATTCCTCCTTCTCCTTTTTCTCTCTGCCTAGAAGTCCTGCCTATACCTACTGTCTAGCTATTGGCCATTCAGAATTTTATTACACAAATCACAGTAATATACCTTCACATAGTGTACAAATATCCCACAACACCTCAGGCTTTTTGGTGAGGACCTCCACCTGCTGAGACATCTTCCCAGCCCTTTCAATGATTTTGCAGCACTTAATCATGCTGTACCAAGTAATATCTGCACCCTTAGAGTTATTTATGCCCATTGCTCCTATGTAGAGGGAATATTCTATAATGCTGTGCTCCTACTGTATGTCTCCTCTCCACTCTTTATTCATTGCATCATATTGAAAGCCTGAATTTGCCGTAGTGGGGATATTTACAGCATGAAAACCAGCAAATGCTATAAACCAGAGTTTGATTGATTACTTTGTTGACTGTGTGAGTTTAAGAAAGCAATGGAGCAGATGCGGATAATACAGACAAACATGAAAATGTGCTGTGTGTGTAGCCATGGCATTCTGAATAACATGAAAGTTGAAAAACTATTCTTGCTGTATTTGGAACTATTTTCCAGTTTGACAGAGATATCACTCCAGTCACTGGCAGATGAGTGAAGTTCCAGATTTCCCATGTATGTCATTACTCTGTTGCTTTTGTTCTTGTTAATATCAAAGAAAACATCAACCTAAATTCATGTCAGGATGGCATTCAGTTGTTATTGGCAACTACACAGAAATGGATTCAAGAAAAGATTGACAAAAACATTCCATAAGAACTTTCACAGGTACATTCTGCATCTATAATTTTTTTCAGGAGCTGAACATTAACTACTTCCCAATATACTGTACCTTAACCTTTGCCCTAACTCTGATTCAGCTTATTTTCCTCCATTGATTCTTTCTTCCATTGAGCTCTGCCTTCATGCATTTACATTGTTATAGCAAAATATAACAGACTTGGCCATTTATGAAGAACAGAAATTTATTTCCTCCAGGTTCTAGAGGTGAAGAAATTCAAGTTCTCGGCCACTTTTGGTGACTTGGAAGGGCTCTCCACTTCCAGGATGGTACCTCAAATCCTTCACCCTGTGGTGAGGAGCAACTGTTCCTCACATGGCAGAAAACTGGGAGACCATATTTTTTATGAATGGTTCCACCCTTCCCATTGGGCTGTGCACCTAACACTGTTGATTTCAGGGTTACACTTTGCCACATCACGTTTGAGGTCTATATACAGACCATGGCATGTTTTCCTGTGCAGCATGCAGAACCGCCTGTGACAGTTCATCCTCTGGCATTGTGCTTCTACTTACCTTGCAGGTGCAACCACTCTTAATCACTCTGGCAATCTCTGAGCAAGCACACCTTTGTCTCTTCTTGTGACACACATCATGGTCTTCACCAAGAAGCAGGAATGATGTCATCATGTCGAGAAAAGGAAAATGTTTTGAAGCACCTCTTGTAGGCAGTTGTGTACTTCCTGCTTTTTATTGCTCATCCAAATTCTCATCTCTCAACCCTATTCGTAGGTTGAAATATACAAACTCCACTTAAGTTTGCAATTCCTTCTACTTTGCTTTATGACCTTTACTGCCCCAAGAGACGCTTTCTGAGACACTATGGAAGAATTAGCAGTCTCCACAGGGATCAACAGAAGCATCAAAAAGGTATGTTATACCTCTGTTCCCCATATGAGAGGGACATGCCAGGTTTGTGAGAACTAAACCTCTCTCACTCCCAGAAAGCTGCCACTGAGATCAAGTGTTTCTCAGAGCCTTCTAGAACCAGTCATAAGAAGCATAAGCCATTGCTTCTCCAGTGGGTGCCAGTTCTTCTGAAGAAACACTCCAGCTTGTCCTGAAGGTTAATTACTCCAGTTCCTTCTATTCTACTTCTTTCCTGCCACCATCTTACTGTATTCTTCCCCACACCAGCCTCTCCCCTGGCTCCTGTTGTCATCAACCTCTTATTTTAGGGCTTAGTTTAAACATCTTATTTTACAGGGAGTATCCCCAGATCTTCCCCCATCACTGCTGTTTTCTGTACTGACACTACACTTCTTCCTTCTATGACTTTATCTCCAGCTTCCAACACCCACTAAAAGGAAAGTACTCATTGAATGTGCATCCTGGGAAGCAATGAATGAATACCTGAGTAATTTCTTTCATAAACCAGGTTCCTAATTTTTGCTGGAGTGCCTCTTGTTGAAAATATAGAATCTTTTTTTGACTCATTAATGAGCTAACTCATTAAGCAGTGGGGTCAGCTTGTGTTTGACACACATAGCTGAAGAAGTATATAATATGGAATTAAATGTAAATGCAGTGATTACAACTCGTCATATTCTTGTTTAAAAACAGAGCTCTTGGCAAGACATAAAACTTCCATAAAAAGCCAACATATATTTTCCAGGTGTAAAGAACGAGGCCTTCATATAGCCTTACTTTCACTTTTTATGTGCAAATAAGGTTCATTTACCATTGCTACAGCTTGAACCTGGGATGTATCCTGAAACACCACATGTTCGAGACTTGGTTGCCATCCTGTGCGCTACTGGAGTATGTGTGGAACAAATGGAAGGTGGTGCATAGTGGAAGAAAATTATCTTAACAGGGTCATGTCCTTGAGGGGGATATTGGGGCCCTTGTTCTCTCCTGCTCTTAAGCTCAAGTTGCCATGGGGCAAGCAGTCATCTGCCTCTTCCTCTCACCACGATATACTAGGCTAATAAAAACTCAAAGACACAAGGCCTGATTGTTATGAATTAAAACTTTCAGGACTGTGAGGCAAAGTAAATCTTTCCCTCTTTAAGGCAATTATCTCAAGTATTTTGCCACAGTAACAGCAAGCTGATAAACAACTATTTACTCTGAATGTTGACAATCAGGAGTTATTACTCTGGCAAAGGACTTACTATGCATAGACATGTAATTGTTAACTGCAAAAACAAAATGTGATAAATGTGAAAATACACAAGCCTTAGGCATGAAACTGAAAAAAAAATCTGTTATTTCTTTATCTTCTCTGAACTTTAATTAACCTGGTTTTGCAGCTCCAAACCAGTACCTTTGCCTGTAATATTTATTAAGAGTGAGGCTGTTGCAAAGATTCTTAGTCCAGTGATTTATTGAGAAAGTTCTCTGAGAATGTATGGTCATGGTGCATGATTTGCTTCAGCTTGGTCCTATGAGGGGTCTATAAAAGATAGCTAACACAACAGGCCTCGCTGACTGGTTTGGGGGAGGTTGGGAGGAGAGTGCACAGGGCCATACTTTACTGCTTAAGACAGCTCCCATTAGATGGAGGCCATTAGATGAGCATAGAATACACACTTATAGCAGCTAGCACTTAATGGGCTACTGGGATGACTAATTTTCTGTGTCAATTTGGCTAGGTTATGATGTCCAGATGTTTGGTCAAATGGCAATCCAGCATCACTAGGATGGCTCTTTCAAATGCCATTAACATTTATGTCAGTAGAGTCCAAGTACATTTCCCTTTATAGCATGGATAGGAAATTTTAACCACTTAGAGCCTATAATATAAAAGACAAGGTCCTCCAAGGGAAGGTGAGATTTTTCTCAGACCTGGTTTCAGACTGGAAGACTGGAGCAGTTGGTGTTCCCTGGGTTCCTACCCTGCTGGCTTGACCTGAAAACCATGGACTTGTAGGCTCATGATCTTATGACCGAATTCCTTAAAATTATATAAACACGCGCACACACACACACACACACACACACACACACACACACACTCACACTCACATTCATACACACACATAAGAAGATCCTGTTCTTGGAGATACCTGAGTAACATAGTCACCAACAGCATCTACTACAAGTAACGCTCCCTTCTCCTTTCCAATTTTCTTCCCTCTGCTCCTGCCCTACCTAATGCCCTGGGGAACTTCTTTAATAATTCACTTACATGTGAAGCCTTATTTCAGGGCATGTTTCTGGAAATTTTGTTCTCAAATAGTATAATCTTTTAAAATCTATATTAAAATTTGAGAATGCCACATTTTGGGTTGTATCAAGTGGCTATTGCTGTGGGGCAAAACTATCCTCAAAGTTCAGTGAACTGAAATAATAAAATAATTTATTTTTTCTTGAGTCTTCAGATCAATTGTAATGATCTGGACTGGGTCAGAGAAAGGGAACCCTGGTTCTATTAAGCATGTTCCCCCTTTCTTTTTACAGTAGTACACTACCCAGTCATGATTTTCTATGACAGAGATAACAGAGAAAGTAGAATTTTGCATGGCTTCTTGAGGCTGCTTGAAACCAGCACATTCTGTCTTTGTACCACAAACATTTTATACAGGAAGCCACTAAATTCTTTGTTCCATACAAAGGATGAGTAAGGAGTATCACATGAGTTTATCTTGCATAGTTCTTTTAAAAGAGTTATTTATTTTTTTATGTTCTGTCTGCATGTATGCCTGCTTGCCAGAAGAGGGCACCAGATCTCATTACAGATGGTTGTGAGCCACCATGTGGTTACTGGGAAATGAATTCAGGACCTCTGGAAGGAGTTGCCTGTGCTCTCCAGCCCTTGCCCAGTTCTTTAAATTGAGACAGCATGGATTATCAGCGATCTCAAAACCTACCAGAAGAGTCTTTGGCAACTTTAGGCGTAGTCAAATTGGAGAGCTAAGTTCTTGATGCTACCAAGACCATTAGAGAAACCCATTCTTAAAATTCTGTTTCTGTAGAAGCACTTCTGGTATTGCAATATGCATTAGGCAGGGTTTTCTAGAAGAGAATAGAATAGGATTCACTTAGTTGGCTTACATAATAGGTGCTGGGAAGTTCAATAATGGGCATATGAACACTGGAGAAGCTGAGAATGTGGTAGCTGTTCAGCTTCTGAAACTGGATGCCTCAGCAGTGATGATCTGGTTCTGAAGGCCTGGGAGATTCACAGAGTCTCTGATTTTCTGTCTACATTGGAATGTTGAAGAAGCTGGGGATTGACATTGGCAAAGCATGGCAGCCGCAGCAGTATTACCATTACTACTACCTACCTTCACCATCGCCACCCCTACTTCTGTGACTGACAAATTTATCAGCAAGAAGCGAAGAGAGGCAGGCAAACAACATTCCTTTTTTTCCCCTTAGACTTCTTTATATCCAGGCTGCTGCTGGTAGGTGCCACGCACTCTGGGACAGAGTGCGTGCGTGCGTGCGTGCGTGCGTGCGTGCGTGCGTTCATTCTCTCCTCTATTAATCCATCAGGAAATAAAAACCTCCAGAATTACTGAGGGACATATCGCTTAGTTGATTTCAGACCCCATCAAGTTTACTATCAAGATTAACCCTACAGGGACATTCCTAGATTAGTTGGCTCCTGGCCCATTGCGGTGGCTGCTTGTCCATTGTTTTCTATAGTTCTTAGCTTCTTCCTCAGATACATATTTCCACAACCCTAGTAGCCACCGCCCAACAGCAATTGTTATAAGTACTTAGAAAGAACACTATCCCCTTTGTATTTAGAGAAAACTGGGGTCCACAGGCCTTGTACAACCTGAGCGGGGACAGTATCTGAGCTCAGGCTAGCACTGCTTCTTCCACAGAGCTCTCGGCATACTTGTGGATTTTCTGTGTATTTGCTTTGCGTTCACTCCGTGTGTCAAAGGTCATACCAACAATTCTTTTTTTGAGTCAGGCATCTCTTTGCAGACTTAATTATTACTACAGCTGTGGGACTGGGACTCTCAGCTTCGTAGAAGCCCTTTTTGCAGCTTAGAGGATGCCTCGTTTCTTTCCAACATTCTAACAAGGTATGTGCAAACAAACTCCTCATTTGATCTTTACCTTGAGGGCAATGTCCTTGATCTTTGCTGCCAAGAGTTACCTTAATTTTAGAGTCGTTTTCTGCTTGGAAAATCTGGCTAGGGGAAATTATTTTTCAGACTAGCGAGCACCTGCATTTCTGGGCTGTGCTTCCTCTCAGTTCTGTTTACAAATTTATTGGTTCTAGCTTGCATTTATCTCTCTTTTATAATACCTGCTCACAGATAGCTAAAAGCAAAGAATCTGCTGGTAATTCAAACTTGAAAAAGCATAGCAGTTGTATTTCTTATTTTCCAAGTTACCGTTTGTCCTGGTTTTCATCTTGGTTGCTGTGATAAAAATATTCTGTCCAAAAACAACTTGGGGAGGAAAGGATTTATTCAGTTTTACATATGGGAGTGACAGTTCATTATTGAAAGAGGGCAGAGCAGGAACTTAAGGTGGAAACTGAAGCAGAGACCATGGAGGAACAGTGCTTACAGGCTTATACAGCCCAGGTCCATCTGCCTAGGGGTGGTACCGTCCACAGTGGACTAGGATCTGCTACATCCATTAGCAACCAAAAGAAAACAAAATGCCTTACAGGCAGGTACTAGGTCAATCTGATGAAGGTCATTTCTCAGTTGAGGTTCCTTCTTCTCAGGTGTGCCAGCTTAGCGACCAAGATGAGCTATCATTCTATTGGTGACTTACAATGTATTATATTTACGTAATGCAGGTGGCTTTCTCTCTAGGCACACAAATTTTTAGTTTAAAAAACATTTTTCTTACAGTTCTTTCTTACATTTCTATGTGTGTTTGTGTTGGGGGGAGAGGTATGCACACGCCATGGCTCGCATATGGAGCTCAGATGATGACATGTGGGTATCAATGCTCTCCTTCCATCATGTGGATCCTGGTATCAGGTGATCAGAGTTGGTAACAAGTGCTTTTACCCACAGAGACATCTCAATGGTCCCATTCCTAACTTTTTAAAAATAATTCATTGTCACTGCATCACCTCCATGCACATCCAAGTCCAAAGCTAATAATGTAACTCTTTGCACCAATTTCTGTATTACTAGCTATTGTTATAATAAACTGTCTCTCAACGGCTTAAAAAGCTGTTTATTATATTTCAAATGGAATCTAGAGGAAAAGGGTTGTGGGGTTGTTGTTAATATCTACCTCAAAGATTAAGTCCTTTGCTTTGGAATTATAGATAAACCTCTTGCTTTGTTTGTTGGATAATGATGTTATAGTCTCACACATTTGAACAATTGCTTTGATACCAGCAAACTACTTTCTTTCTAAATAAAAATATCAAAGACAGGTTATTGAGTCTGTAAAAGTCAGTACATTAAGGAGCGATAGTTTAAAAGTTGCAAATCCAATTTGGAAATAACTAATATTTCTGCAAGCTCTCACTTCAAAGTGTGGAGAATGGAGCAGGGCAGGTTGATGGGGGAAAAGCTCTTTATTGGCAAAGTTGCTTTAGGAACTTTGCAGGTTCATGGGAGAAACAGAGCTTTGAAGGCAGTTGGACTAAAACCCTTTGAGGGATTTCTGAATGATACAGGGAGCTGAGAATACAGAAATTGGACAGGTGCAAAAAGCTGCAGGCCAGCAGGACTGGAGACCTGAGGACTCTGGCACATGTAAGTGAAGGAATGCAAACTGGAAACTCTGTTCTTTAGCACTCTGTGAAAAAGACTGGAAAATTTCGGGCCCCCAGTGGCAGCAAGGACAAGTATAACCTTAATGCTTGGATTAAAAAAAAAATCTTGCTCTACATATAAACTTTAAAACAGGTGTGTGTGTGTGTGTGTGTGTGTGTGTGTGTGTGTGTGTGTTTATGCATGTGCATGTACATGTCTTGGCCTGAGGCACACATGGAGGTCAGAGGACAACTTGGGGGTGGGGTCAAAGCTCTCTTACCTCTATGTAGGTCCTGGGGATTGAACTCAGGCCATCAGGCCTGGCAGCAAGCCTACATATTAACTTTATAAATATAGTCATCAGTTAATATTTGTGTACCTTGACATGTTTTTGCCAAATGTTGGTAGAACAAGTAATGTGCTCCATTGCTCATAGTTTTGTTATTAGCCAGGGGAGGCTAATTACTGCAGCAAAACTGCTAAAGCTTAATGGTTTAACAAAATCATTTAATTTCTTAGTCCCATCACAGCCTAGGGTGGATGGAAGGGCAGGGGACACTGCTCTGGAGCCTTTCATCTTACAGATACCCATATTTCAGCTCCTTGTAGTTTGCTCAGTTCATTTTCTATTGATGAGAAGGCTGTGGTGGTTTGAACACCACTGCATATTCTAGGTGGTCTTTTTGTGCACACATCTCTTATTCATGCTTGTGGAAGTGGGAGCACATTTTCTTCCCTTTGAGTGTGGATGCCCCCAGTGACTTGCTGCTAAAGAAAAACAGAGTGGGAACTTGGCCTTCTGAGACTTGGTCCTAAAGGTTTCATTATTATTCTTTCTCTGTGTCCTTCACCTCCTACTCATGTTTCTTTGCGGAAAGTCCCTCTGACATTCAACAAAGACACTTAAGGCAGCAGACTTAAGTCTTTGTGATGGACAACTGAGGTCTTTGACAACAACTAGCAAGTAAATGAAGCCGTTTCCCAACATCCCTACAAAAGTACTTCCTCAGTAGTAGGTCTTCCAGCCCCACTAGAACCTTCAGATGACCGAAGCTTTAGAGCTTGGCTTGACTGAAACCTAATGATGGCCTCTGGGCCCAAACCACCCAGCAATGCCCTTTCAATTTCTGACCCTCAGAAATTGGGTAGGTTAATAAACGTTTGCTGTTTAAAGCTGTTAAATTGTAGGGTGATTTTACAGTAATTAATAACTAATTATATATATGATAGAGTTATGTGTGATATTTATAATGCTGGGCTTGTTAGAATAGCTGCAGCCAGCTGATAAAAATACTTAATGAACTCCCAGGCATTGTATGAAATCTTTTATTAATCATCGCAACAACAAGTGATCCAGCTTTCCATTAATGTAACAATCCTTGAGATAACTCACTGTTTCAGCTCACAGTTTCTAAGGTTTCAAGTCTATGATTGATTGGTTCCATTGGTTTGGTCCTATGGCAAAGCATCATGGTGAAAGTGTGCATGGTGGAACCCCTCCCGGTGTTCAGGAAACAAAGAAGAAAAAGAAGAGGACATGCCCATCCCATAATCCACTTTAGAATACAACCCAGTCCTGGCACTTCTATTAGGCGCTACCACTCAAAGGTTCCACCAACCTCCCAATAATGCCATCCTGGGGACCAGGTTGCTAACCCATGGAACGTCAGGAAACATTTAGTATCCAAACTATAGCAAGTGAGGTAGGTGCACTTACCAGTTCAGTTCTACAGTGGGGAAAATCAGCCACAGAGAGGTTTGGGAGCATGTCCAAAGAGTCACAGACAGCTCTGTATGTCACAGGTTCAGCTCCCTAACCTAAATTAATACTTTTCCATAGGTAGCCTTAGGCCTCTGACCTGTAGATAGGGTTAATGGGGTGATGGAAAGAGCTGGGAGTGTTTTCAGTTAATGATGTGGGAGGAGCCTTCACTGCTACTGGTGTGGATAAAACTAGAACCTGAGATGCTTGTCACTGTTGGGGATAAAATGAAGATACTGGATGTTGCAGGCTCAGATAGGCATGATAGTAGTTGTAGGCCTGGCAGGAAGACTTAAGTGCTATAGAAAATTCCAACTTGATCAAAATCTTGTTTTCTTTCCCTTTGACACACTTCTCAGTAGGGATGCTTCAGTTTATTCTAAATACTAAATAGAGACTATATAACTTGCTGTGTGGCAATCTTGAATGATGCAATATGTGGGAAAACTTCTTGGGTATTCTGGGCTACAAACACAGTTTTTAGGATATGATATAACAATGACTTTATTTTCTAGAGACACGCATATTTTATTTATCATTGTAAACCCAGTGCTTTGTGTGTTTTCTTGCATGGAGGTGATTACACAATGTAGTTTTCGTTGAAGGCACAGATGAACAAATGGTAGAATTTCTTCATTGTTCATAGGAAGATGAGCTAGTACACGATGTGCAGCCTCATGATCATCCCTCTCCTCTGGGTGCTGGTGAAGAGTTCACCACATACTTTCTCACACAGCATCTTACGCTGGTGCCCCATCAGGACATCAGCACAGCCTATGCCTGGAGCAGTGGGAGGCAACCCTTATTAAAGCACTTTGTCCGATTCAGCATAGAAACGGACCTCTCAGAGGAGAACAATAAAAATTGATTGAACAGACCTTCTAAAGAAAGTCTAGGCAGATTGGGATTATTTTAGCTAGTGCTGCCAGTTGGAGGGGTAGAATGATTTTTCAAGACACTAAAAAAATATTATAAAGCTTGTGGTTATCAGTGGGCTATTTCCAGGGGTGACAGAAAAACAGACATTTCCACCACTTTCCTCTTTGACAGTAACAAGAAGCTGCTCTCAGATTCTGCCCATGGAGTAAGCACAGTCCATTTGCCCTCTGAACATTCTCCATCACTAGGGCATTCTCTGAAGAACACTGTGGCTTTCAGGTACTGTCAAATCATGGGACGATTCAAAGAAGAGACATTTTAAAGTCAAAGATTGAGACATATTCATTCCTTGATCTGGCAGTTTGAAAGCTGAAGATCATGAACCCAGTTAACCATGGGACCTAGAGAGATACCAGAAGACCCTACTTCCCTTCCATGTTCTCCTCCCTCTCATAGCTAACTAGTCAACATCTGCTGAAATCTGTAACATATGAATGAATGACACAGTCATTTTACTCTTGTTCAATTATGTCCTAATACTTATGGATAAGGGAAGGCTTCACAGTATAGCAAGAGCTTGGAATTAGGATTTCTGCTGATAATTATGTCGTTTCTTGCCTGAGCCTGTGAGGTATCTAACATGAATGTCACAGAGCTAATTAACTTCTAGATGTGGATAAATACTTGTTATGTGTCTGCTATTGTGTTAAGTACTGGAAAACCATATTGGTGAATTGTATATATATGGCCCTTGCCCACACAAAGCTTGAACATAAGGCTTACAGGCCAACTGGACACATAGACAAATCAATAGGCAATTGCAATGTAGTAAGATACACATTGTAAATGACCATAGGAGAAACTGTCTAACCGGAGTTACGGTCAGGTAAATCTTTTTGGCTAGTGGGATACCCAAGTGATCTGTGGAAGATGAGCAAATATTATCAATTATCATTAATTCCTTTTTGGTCACAGTATTAGTCAAGTTTCTCATACTTTGGGAATACATGTTAGTTAAACATGTCCACACTGTAGCCTGTGGGCCCCATGTGACTGAGAACAGCTGTGACTGAGGCCCAACACAGTCTTTAACTTACTAAAACTTTGTAAGAATTCCTTTTTTGTTTGTAAATTGATCCTGTGATTCTTAAATGTGAACTTTGTATGTGAGAGCACATGTTACAATATCAAAAAGTTGACTGCCACTGGACCCATCTATTCCCCCTGCCCTGTCCATGACTTTTCATTTTATTTAAAAATTATAATTTAGTAATCTAAACCTACACCTCCAAGGCTTAGTGTTGAGGAGAGTTTCTTGGTATCGTTAGCCTAGATTAAATTAATGGTAGTAATCATATGCAAAAAATAACTCTCTGTCTTGAAGAAATGTGTTGGTAAACCATCTAGGCAGCCCAAATGTTAATATCTGTCTTCATTGTATAAGAAAGAACTTTTATCCCTCAAGCTAGATAGAGCTAAAGGCTCAGATAGGATTTTCTTTTCTGATATTACTGTGAATTATCATTTTCATTAACTAGTTTTGTTTAATAATAATACTAATGAGGTCCCAGTATGATTCAAAACTTTTTGGAATTAAATGAAAAGTTGTCAGTGTTAAATAATTAATTATAACAACCTGTGTAGTGAAATGGCAAGAGTTGACTGTCCAGCTGAGAATGGTTTTCCCTTCCTCACCAGTGAGCAAATATGCAAGAGTCAGTCCCCAGTGGGACATGTATGCTGGGCACAGCTGGCAAACCCAGGGCTGGATATCTGGCCCAAGATGAGCCAATCTGATGTCATCTTAGGGATTTTTGAGTTGGGAAAAGAAAGAATGTGAATGAGTCTCTCTTTGTGTTGGCTGCTGCAGAATATAAATATTGGGCCTTTTTCTGTCTGCAGTAGGAAGATATGAAAATAGATGGGTCAAAATCCAAAATGGGACAGAGGGAAAGAGAGGAAAAATAGGGATACAGGGAGAAAGAGAGTGAGGGAGGGAGGGAGTGAGAAGAGGGAAGGGAGGAGAAAGGAGGGAGGGAGGGAGGAAGAGAGGAATAGGGAGGGGGAGGAAATAAATAGAAATATTTGGTATTTACCGGTGCCCTGCTCATTACTTTATATGATAGTTACACCCATAGTGCCCGAAATTCCCCAGGGCCCAGTTATTCTCGCCTCTGCTATAGTTTTGTGAGAAAAATATTATTATGCCGGTCAGCTTTCCATTATTATGAGAAAACAATTTATAAAGATCAATTTATAATGGGGTTTTGGAAGTTCATGTTGCTTGGGGCTTGTGGTAAGACAGGTATCATGATGGCATTGCACAGTGCAGCAGAAGGACTCAGCTCATGTCCAGAAAGCAAAGAAGACAAAGGTGCATCTGGGGCCTCATAATCCCCTTCAACTCCCAAAGACCTATAGGCCTCCGTCAATTGCCTCCCTTCTTAATGACTCCACTGTTCTTCAGTGCCACCCAGAGACCACGGTTTAACACATGGATCATCGAGGGGGCATTAAGCATCCAAATATAGCAATCAATGTCTTATCCATAAGTTCCTTTTTATTTTTTGCCTGGCCTACTCCAAATTGGACTTTCCTCTCCTACAGCCAGTAGTTTTAGTGGAGACAGGACATGTTGTATGGGTAGAATCTCTACTGCCCCCTTGTGGCTGATGGTATGAAGCGGGGTCTCACACTTGCTGGCCTCCAGAGATCCCTATGACCAGATAGATTGTAATGAACCATTCCACTGAGCCTTGGTTTTTAGCCATAAAAAAAGAAGTCTCACTGTGTGTTGTTAGGAATAAATGATATATTCCCTATAAAATAATGAGTAGAGCACCTGGCATGTAACTGCTCACTAATGTTAGCAGTCGTTTTAGTAAAAATGAAGCTTATAAATAGGAAAGAACTGTGCTTTCCCATGAAGGCAATGGATAATAAGCTTTTAAGATGCAAATGACTCCAATCCTGGTGTAAATAACCCGTGGCTATCCTTCAGAAGAGATTTGAATTAGACAAGGGCAAATCATGATTGAATTTCTGCTTGTGGCATAAGGTGACAGTTTCACACTCTCTCACTACCCTTGAAAAATAATACAGCAACAAACAAAAACTTTTGCCACGAAGCACCCTGCTATACTATGCCTTACTTCATTTTTGAATCCAGTAGACCCTCTCCAGGGGGTTTAATTACTTGATCTCTCAAAAGGAACTAATTATAACAACACAACGTTGCCCCCAAGTTGCATTTATGTGCAACAAAACAACCATAAAATCTTCCTTGCTCATAGCTCCTGTTCATATTCCACAGTTTGAAGAAAGCTGACTGTAGGAAGACTTTAAGGTCAGCCAATCTGTTTCTAGTACTTCTTGCTTCCTTTCTCTTCTCTGTACTTGACCTTAGCCAAAAGGCTGAAGAGCTGTTCTCTTTCCTGAAACCCATCTCTGCTCTTCCACTTTCAGATGCCCCTGCCCATCCCCAGATTTAATGAAATACATAAAGCCAATGCGATTGTTGAGAGCGGCTTTTGAATCAGTTGTACCTGAATATCAATTCCAGCTCCAAACAGGTGATAATGCTTACCTCCCCATGTGAGAACAAATTGCTCAATAAGTGAGAATTACTGATCATTCTTAAGGAGACTAATTTATAACATTAAAAATGTGGTTCTTGAAATGCAGTCTACCAATGGAAAACACACAGCACTCTCCTCAAAAGGAATAAGAGGTAATTTACTGAGCCAGATATAAGTGACCATGACTCAGGGGCATTGATTCATGTTGCCCTGAATAACGTGTTCCAATGTAGAAATGGTTACATGAATATTTATGGTCATAGGACAAAAGCTACTCATAAGTCAAGATATTTTGAAAGTGCATTGGGGATATCAGGTAGGTAGTTTTAGCAAGGTGGGGATACTCTGCTAATAGTCCTAGATGTTATCTGACAACTTCCTTAGCTTTTGGGTTGATAGAAGCTAGGGGTCTGTTAATACATTCCAAAGGTTTTATCAGGTAGTTGAAAGGATATTAGGTCAAACAGAGAAGTGGGCAATGAGTGCCTGCTAAGGAGACTAAAGATATCTCAAGATAATTTGCCTCTGGATGGACCTGAAACATCCCAACTTTCTATAACCAGGAAGTACTAATCAGTCAGGGGAGACAAGATTCCTTATGTGTGAACATTTCTGGCCAATTGTTTAAGAAGATACCACAGGAAAGACACCTAAATCTTCAGGACACCAGTATCTTGTGACTTCTTTTGACACTGGCAACAAGTATTTTAATTTCTATAATTCTATAATTTTGCACGTGTTTTCTTAAATGTTTCCCATTTTTTATGCTGTGTAAACTTGACTCTTTAAAGCCCAGATCATCTTTTCCTCAAACTGGATCCCTTTAGCTTTGTAGAAATAAGTTTGGGAGGCTCACTAGATTTTCACATAAACACAGAAGAAGAGCCTGCTTGTAGTAATTTGGTACTAGAAGCTAACTGAGGACTGTCTCTCATCTTTCTCTGGCCACAGGTGTCCTGGCTGTCACCTACATGTACAGACTGTGGATTCCAAGAACTCTCAGACTGAGTCTGCCCAGATCAGCTCATAACTTGCAGGGGATGGCCAGAAAGCAGTATTTCTTTATTATTTTTTAAAAGAATAATTTAATTAAAAATAATTTCAAACCTAAGGAAAAGCTGCCACAACAGAACCATTCTCCTGACTCTTCAGCTGACAATAGTGGCTTTGATTTGCTCTCAGACATGTGTTCTCTCCCTGCCTGTTTTTATCTTCTTTTCTCCTTCTGGTACAGAACTATGATTTGTTTTCATGTCTTTCCAGTCTGGAAGAATTTTTTGTTTATTTTATCTTATGTTTTTCCATTGTCCACATCTGTGGTGGTTTGAATGAGAATGCTCCTCAAAGGCTCATGTATTTGCGTGCTCATTTGCAGGCTTGTGTATTTGCATCCCCAGTTGGTGAACTATTTGAGAAGGATTGGGAGTGCGGCCTTGTTAGAGGAGATGTGTCACTGAGGGTGGAAATCAAGGATTTCAAAATCCCAAACAAGGCTCCCCCCCACCCCCACCTGCTGGATCAGGATGTAAAGTTCTCAGATACTGTTCCACTGCTGTGCCTGTCTGCTTCCTGCCATGATGATAAAGGACTAATCCTCTGAAGCTGTAAGCAAGCTCCCAACTAAATGCTTTCTTTTATAAGAGTTGCCTTGGTTAAGGTGTCTCTTCACAGCAATAGACTGTAACTAAGACAGACAATCGTGAGAGCTTTGAAGGATGCAGCCCTTTTATTTTGCCTCTTATTCCTGTATTATCAACCACAGGCCACATGTTCTTGGGAGAAACAGCACTCTTCTCAGGACAGCTCGTCAGGGAACATTTTCTTACCCTGTCCCACTACTGGTGATTCAAACTTTTATCTGTCAGCCATGCAGGTATTTGTCCAGTTTTCCTTTTGAACTTAATTAGACTTTTTGAGGGGAAATAGTCCCAGATTACATCAATATCCTGGGCTTCATTGATGGCTTCCAAAGAGTCATTCTTTACTTCTGTCACCTTGCCCACATTAATTACCTGCCATTTGCTAAAAGGAAATTTTTATTATCACAGAGTCATAGATTATTATAATATTTAAAGGGCTGAAATTTGTTACTTTAGTCATTTAATGCTTCATTTTTCTCAAATTTGAAAAGTAGGAGTCTCTTCATCACAAGTTCCCATCATATGCCTACATTTTTTCTTTTTTTCTCTCATTGTTTTATTTCTTTATTAACATTTTTCCCTTATTTTACATACTGACCACAGTTTCCCCTCTCTCTTCTCCTCCTGTTCCCTTCTCCTGACTACCATCTACCTCCTCCCCATCCACTCCTCCTCTGTCTCAATTCACAAAGGGGCAGGCCTCCCATGGACTTGAATAGAATAGCACATCAAGTTGAGGGAGGACTGAGCTTCTCCCCCTGTATAAAGGCTGGGCAAGGTAATCCAGCATGGGGAATAGGTTCCCAAAAGCCAGCTAAGTGCCAGGGACAGGTCCTGATCTCACTGCTAGGAGCCTTAAAACAGATCAAACTACACAACTGTCACACACATGCAGAGGGTCAGGCCCATGTAGGCTCCATAACTGTTGGTTCAGAGTCCATGTGCTCCCAGGAGCTCAGGTCAGCTATCTCTGTGGGTTCTTCCACCATGACCTTGACCCCCCTGGCTTGTACAATTCCTCTTCCCTTTCTTGAGGAAGATCCCAAGCTTGGCCCAGTACTTGGCTGTGGATCTCTGCATCTGACAATTAGGGTAGCCACCAATCTGATTACAGTAGATGGCCAATTCAGGTACCCTCTCCACTATTGCTAGAGGTCTTAGCTGGGATCATCCTTGTGGATTCCTGAAAGTTTCCCTGGCACCAGGTTTCTCACTATCCCTCTGTCACACCCCAAAACTGCCTCCTGTACTCAGCCCTCCCAACCTGCTTTCTCAGGTTCCCATGCCCCCATTCCCCCCACCTGTTGGCCCCCAGTTTACCCAGGAGATCTCTTTTATTTCCCCTTCCCAGGGAAATCCATGTATCCCTCTTTGGGCCCTCTTTGTTCTCTAGTCTCTCTGAGGCTGTGGATTGTAGCATGGTTATCCTGTACTTTACTCCTAATATCCACTTATAACTGAGTACATACCATGTTTGTCTTTCAGGGTCTGGGCTATGACATTGAAGATATGATAGAGGAAATAGATTCATTGGTCAAAGAAATTGTTAAATCCAAAAAATTCTTAACACAAAATATCCAGGAAATCTGGGACACCATGAAAAGACCAAACCTAAGAATAATAGGGATAGAAGAAGAAGAATCCTGCTCAAAGATCCAGAAAAATATATTCAACAAAATCATAGAAGAAAACTTTCCCAACATAAAGAAGGAAATGCCTATGAAGATACAAGAAGTTTACTGAACACCAAATAGACTGGACCAGGAAAAAAAGTCCCCTCATCATATAATAATTAAACCACTAAACATACAGAATAAAGAAAGAATATTAAGAGCTGCAAAGGAAAAGGCCAAGTAAGATACAAAGGCAGACCTATCAGAATTACACCTGACTTCTCAATGGAGATGCTAAAAGCCAGAAGGTCCTAGACAGACATTTTGTAGATACTAAGAGACCATGGATGCCAGACCAGACTACTTTACCCAGCAAACCTTTCAATCACCATAGACAGAGAAAACAAGATATTCCATGACAAAACTGGATTTAAACAATACCTATTCACAAATCCAGCCCTACAGAAAATACTGGAAGGAAAACTTCACCCAAGGAAGTTAGCTGCACCCATGAAAATACAGGCTATTGTTAATCTCACACCAGCAAAACCCAAAGAAGGGAAACACACATACACATATACTACCACCACCACCACCAAAAACAAAAAATAACAGGAATTAACAATTACTGTTCATTAATATCTCTTAATATCAATGGACTCAATTTGCTATAAAAAGACATAGGCTGACAGAATGGATATGAAAACATGATCCATTCTTCTGCTGCATATAAGAAACATACCTCAACTTCAAAGACAGGCATTATCTCAGAGTAAAGGGTTGGGAAAAGATTTTCCAATCAAGGTCTTTCCAATGAAAGACCTAAGAAGCAAGCTGCTGTAGCTATCCTAATATCTAACAAAATAGACTTCAAACTAAAATTAATCAAAAGAGATAGACAAGGACTTTTCATATTAATCACAGGAAAAATCCATCAAGATGAGGTCTCAATTCTGAATTTATGCCCCAAATTCAAGGAAATTCACATTTGTAAAAGAAATATTACTAAAGCTTTAATCACACATCAACCCCACACCGTAGTAGTGGGAGACTTCAACACCCTACTCTCACCAAAGGATAGGTATACCAGACAGAAACTTAACAGAGAAATAAGGCAACAGATGTTATGACTCAAATGGACTTAACAGACATCTATAGAGCATTTCACCCAAGCACAAAAGAATATGCCTTCTCAGCACCTTATGGAACCTTGTCTAAAGTTGACTGCATATTTGGTCACAAAGCAAATCTCAACAGATACAAAAAAAAAAAATTGGAATAACCCCTGTGTCTTATCGGATCATCATGGGTTAAAGTTAGAATTCAACAACACAAACTACAGAAAGCCTACAAACTCATGGAAACTGAACAACTCTCAACTGAGTTACCACTGGGTCAAGGAAGAAATAAAGGAAGAAATTAAAGACTTTCTCGAATTCAATGAAAATGAATGCACAACATACCCAAACTTATGGGACACTGTGAAAGCAGTGCTAAGAGGAAAGTTCATAGCACTAAGTGCCTACATAAAGAATTTGGAGAAATCATACACTAGTGACTTAACAGCACACCTGAAAGCTCTAGAATTAAAAAGAAGCAAACTCACCCAGGAGGAGTAGATGGCAAGAAATAAACTCAGGGCTGAAATCAGAAAAATAGAAAGAAAGAGGACAATACAAAGAACCAATGAAACAAAAAGCTGTTTTTTTTTCTTTTTCTTTCTTTCTTTTTTTTTTAGAAAATCAACAAGATAGACAAACCCTTATCCAAACTAACCAAAAGGCAGAGAGAGAATATACAGATTAATCAAAATGATAAGGGGGACATAACAACAGACACTGAGGAAATCCAGAAAACCATTAGGTCATACTTTAAAAACTACACAAAATTGGAAAATCTAAAAGAAATGGACAATTTTCTTGATAGGTACCACATACCAAAATACCTACATTTTCTTACTTCTTGGGACAAACAAATTCTGAAATCATCTTATATTTTCTTTGTCTCTGCCCAGGAATTACCTATTTCCCCAGGGAAACATTTGCAAACCCCCAAACTCTCACCAAGTAGCGTTTATGAATAAGAATTTCATATAAGGACACAGTTAAGCTGCCAAATTTAAGCACAAACTTACTAACAAAAGTTAAAGACTGAAAATGTATGACAAATGAAACAGAATAATGTTTTCATTGACTGGAATAGTCTTAACACAGTATGAGCATCTCCAAAGGGCTCACTTACTGATCTGTGGTGTGGTAATGTTGGGAGGTGGTGTAGAGCCTTTAAGAGATGGGGCTCAGTGAGAGGTCCTTGGGTGACAGAAGGTACCATCCTTTCAAAGTATCAATGTGGTTCTCATGGAATCCCTTGGCACCCTTGGCACTCCAGAGAGAGTTGGCTGAGAAGGAACAAGACTATCCTTACCTGGCTGTTTGGCTTCCTGTTTGAGAAGTCATTCCTCCTCCTCTATGTGCCTCTACCACCGTGATGCCATCTGCAAGGTCTGCCTCAGAGCCAAACCACTGCTGGTTCCTTGCTCATGAATTTCCAAAATGGTGAGCTACACAAGCTTCTTTTCTTTGTAAAGTGATTCTACCTCATGTGTTTCATTGTAGGAACAAATAAACAAACAAGTTCATGGTCCTTATTTCTTTTTGAATTATATCGTCAGCTGACAAATACACACATTTCTTAGCATTTTATTTGTACTTTAAGTTCTTTCAGCATTAACCAGGTTACTAAGTTGCCCGATAAATGTTTTGGCTGTCAACATTTTGTTATATCCTCATCAAAATCTCCTAAATTGACTAGGATGAACAGGCTAATCCAGTTTGCTGGTTGAGCACAAGGAAGAGTCTGGAAAAGGCCTTTGTGTTGTGGCTACCTCATAACGTCACTCTTAAGCTAGGAATGTTGGCCTGGGAAAGAAATCTGCTGATCACAAGCTCTTCTGCTGCATTTTTAGATGTTCTCACTGTTTCTTGCTGAGTCTCCTTGCCAGAATAATTAGCTTGCAACCCGTGAACATCAGTAAGGAGGGTGGAGGGGTGATGAAGGCACAATTACTTCCTGTGAGTGTTTGCTTTCCTGAAAAGATTGCAGGTTCTCCAGAGTTCTATGCTATTTTTCAATGCTCTCATTCTAATGAGAAGCAGGCCCGGCATCATGCAATGGTTGAGTTGGTATGATAATTGCATTACAGGAAAGAGGCCCACAAAACTGACCCAAGACCCATTGTTCTCTCTGCAACAGGGTTGTCTTTAACAGCGTCAGATTTTAAAGGGATAGCAACCCTTTGAGCCATTTTTTCCAGGTACAGATAAGTGAAAACTTACTTTATAGGTCCTGTGGTGGGTGTGACAAATTTTCTATCTATGATAAAATGAGGGGTGTTTTTATCCAAAGAAAAGTATGTTTATGCAAGTCAGGTAGAAATCATATAGAAGACAAATGGGAAAAAAATGGCCTGGAACTTGTTACATAGACCAGGATGGCTCCTGCCTGCCTCTGCCTCTCAAGTGACGGGATTAAAGGTGTGTGACATCATGCCTAACTGAAATTTTCACTTTGAAAAATATGTTCCTCTCTAGAATACTGGGGGGCAAATATCAGAATCTTTAGATTCATGAAATTGATGTGTGAAGATAAAGCTATAATTGTCCTCGTAATTTCCGTTCCTAAAGGAAATACAAACTTTGAGGAGACAAAGTAAACTATTCATAGAATCAAGTTCACTGAATTGAAAATGCCATGTTCAGGTTACAAGTCTAAATGGAAGGATGTCTAAAATCTAATATAATCTTTAAGTATACTGGAATTGTAGAAAGGTTAGGAGAAATTCGTCAAGGCATATATGTCTGCAGCAGTAGGCCCAAGGTGATGCCAAGTCCTAGGCATAGCTAGGCTAAGTGTGAAATGTGTCCTGGATTAAGAAAAGAAGGTGTGTTTAAGTGCAAGGTGTGTGTGTGTGTGTGTGTGTGTGTGTGTGTGTGTGTGTGAAAGAGAGAGAGAGAGACAGAGAGAGAGAGGGAAAGAGAGAGAGAGAGAGAGAGAGAGAGAGAGAGAGAGAGAGAGAGAGAGAGAGAGAGAGGACTGAACCATCTGCATCTAAGAGCTAAAATAATCCCTAATCCTTTGTTTATTTCAGGAGTTTTGGTCATTGCAATAAGAAAAGTAATTAATATAGAAAATCATTTCTAGAGAAGGAGAGGGGTCATTGCTGTTACCGAGTATGTCCATGTGCTTCTTAGACATTTAAAACTAGTTTGTGGGAGGAATCTGGAAGAGTTTAGAGATACAGGGTAGAGAAGCCCTAGAATGCTATGAACAGAACCTAATGAGATGGTCTGGTGGGATCCCAGAAGACCAGAATGCCAATAGAAACATGAGCAATAGAAATTACACCTGTGAAATTTCAGATGGGAACAAGGACTAGGAGCTATCCATGTTACTTTCTGACAAAGAATTTCTCTACATCTTTGTCTATAGCTTGAAAGTTTGAGTGAGGTTTAACTTACAAGCAATGTACTAATTAATTTGGTAGTAGAAATTCAAGAGAGCACAGAATTCAAACAGTGCCAAGGTTATTGCTAGTTGCTTGTACTCAGATTTATAATGAATATTAGGTACCAAAACAAGAAAAGAATGATTTGGGGAGAAAAAGTCCAGTCTGGCCAAAAAGGAACTGAAAGTGGTTGGCAAGGAATATATAATTATTGAGTAGTGTCATCAAAAAGAAGCTAAGCATTTAGCATTGGGGGAGGGGGGAGTTGGAGATGTGCCTTGAGATCATGTTAGGAGTTGGACAGACTCTGCCCATCAGAGGCACCAGGATATACAAATGTTAAGTTCAGTTGAAATGCTTTTCTTTGATAGAAGAGGGTCATCAGGACATCCTGTTCATATAAGCCCATCGAAGTGTTTTCTCATGTTCAGCCACTGAAGCTCTCAGAGGCTCCTGCAATTGTCCAAGGAGCCTGATTATTGTTCAAGCTGATGGCAGATTTTGGTATCATCTACATAATTGGGGTTTTGGGAAAAAAATGTGTAACATAAGTTACAAAGTCTTATAGTTTTACATTGAGATGTTTCAGGCAAACCTGGGAGGCCAGGCAATATATTGTAGGATCCTATCTTCTTGGAGCCCCTGAGAAAGAGATGCATGAAATTTGAAAGTGGAGCTTAAACTGAACTGTTGGATATGGCAGAAATGTGGAACATCTACCCAGGAATGATGCAAGCAATGTGTAGAGCATGCATGAGAGAAAAGCCTGTGGGCTGCAAAAGATGTAAAGATGAAGAAGACTGTAAAGATGAAACTTCTCATGCCCAGTGGAGCTCACATCAGGATCCATGCCCTGGACACAGAATGAAGAATTTAATATTTACCTTGCTGTTTTCAATCTTCTCACCTTGCTATTCTGCTCTTACTCTTATGACATTGTATATTGGAAGCATGTATCTTGGTTTTTATTCTTACATGTACTTACAAAATTGCTTTGACTCTCAGAGAAGACTTTGAACTTGGGTTTTTAAACAATATTGGAACTGTTAAAACTCTTTGACATGGACTGAATGCATTTTTGGAGGCCAAGGGTAGAATGTTTTGGTTTATAGTGTCAAGGTGACAAAAAGTGGACCTATAAGAGTTAATTATACTATATATAGCTAATTATATTAATAATAGTTAGTTATATTTATATTCATTTTCAACTTGACTGCATTTGGAAATACCAAGAAGATTTAATACATATTTCTGCACATGTCTGTGAAAGCATTTCCAGAGAGGATTAAGTGAGCAAAGGCTCTAAATATGGGTTGCATAATTGTATGGGTTTTGAACCTGAACTTAAGTAAAGGAGAAAAAGGAAATTCAGGTTGAGTATAAGCATTTCTTTTCCCTGATTCCTGGTTCACCATGGTGTGATGTGCTTGTTCTGCCACACTCTCATGATGGACTGACTTCTCTGAGATCATGAAGTCAACTGAATCCTTCCTCCTTTGTTTCTGTCTAGTTCACAACAATGAGCAAGCAACTAGTAAAAATAATAACTTATCGATGCACAATTCTTATTCTTTTCAAATCCATATTTCATCACGTTTCATAAACCACATACCAAAAGTTGGTTTGGACACAATGTAATTGAGGTTTAGAAGCTTAAACGCAAGCTATGACTATGAGAAAGTAGCTGGTTATCCTGATGGGAACAGTCAGCATGTCTGGGAACCAGACATGACATGGATGTGAAGGACATTTAATTAAACCAGGGAAGTTCTACTGAGTAAATTTTTACTTCATTTAGAAGTTGAATCTTTTCCTTTAATTGACTATTTTCTTCCTTATCTCCTTCCTTCCTTCCTTTCCTTCTTTTTTCTTCCTTTGTTCTTTCCTTCTTCCTTCCTTCCATCCTTTCCCTCCCTCCCTCCCTCCCTCCCTTCCTCCCTCCCTCCCTTCCTCCCTCCCTCCCTCTCTTCCTTCCTTTCTTCCTTCCTTCTGACAGTGTCTCTCTACATAGCCCTAGCTCTCCTAGAACTCACCTGTAGACGAGGCTGGCCTCAAACTCAGAGATCCACCTGTCTCTGCCTCCTGAGTGCTGGGATTAAAGGCATGCACCACCATGCCTGGCTTGATTATTTCTTTATTGAACATTTAGCAGCATATGCCTGAGAGATTAGCTTTTTCTCTGCTTTCTCTGGAGAGGGACACACCAGAGAAAATTTGGAACCATTTTGGAACTACTAATAGGAGCCACATCCATAGCCCACATGGTGTAGAAGATGGTGTTAATATGGATTTCAGAAATGGTTCCCCATGCACAGAGCAGGGAATAAGGCTCCAGGATCCAAGGACGTGTAGTAGCTTCTTTTGTGTATATGGACAGTTACTTGCCTCTCTGGGCTAGTTCTTGGGGAAAACAAAAGTCACTGGTCCCAGGCTTATGAGATGTGGTGCTAAAGCCAACCCCACACTATGTTCCTTGGATGGGCTGATTCTATAGAGAGAGGAATAGAGATGTGTATGTGAAGAGGAAAGGATGGGCTATAAAAATTTAGGATCCCAGGAATGGTGTGATTAGGATTAAATTTAGCCCTGAGTAACTGAATTATTCTTCTCTGGGAACCAATGTGGTTAATGTAGAGGCTGTAAGTCAAGGATGTACCTTCTGACAATATTTACAATTTGAAAATGTGACAGAGGTAAGGAAACAATTTTCTTTTTTAAAAAGATTAATTTGATTACTTTATGTGCGTATGTATTTTGCCTGCACATATTACACACACATATATGCCTGCAGAGGTCAGAAGAAGGCACTGGATCTCCAGGGACTGGAGTTTACAGATGGTTGTGAGCTACCATGTGGGTGCTGGGAATTGAATCCAGGTTCTCTGCAAGAGCAACAAGTGCTCTTAACTGCTGAATTAACTCTCTAGTCTTCAGGAAACATTCTTCAATGTAATGTTGAAGTATTGTGTCACAGAGTGGCTCACAATTGCTTAAATTTTTAGGGAAGTGGGCCTCTGTTTCAATTTGCTATCCTTTATCAATTAAAATCAAGATTTTGTAATATTTCAGGCGACGAGGTATCCAATTTGTATGGGTGTAAATGGGTTTGTCTTGGAAAAAAAAAAAACAAAACTAAAGGTTGTGTTTCAGTGGAGGAAGTTTTATAGCCACACCAGTATCTTATTCCAACAACACAAAACCATCAAAATCCAAACATCCCAAATTCTTCAAATGATATTCTGATCAGTATTCTCAATGAGTCGAATGAGGCTTTGGTGCAGTTCATTCCTTATCTGCCCAAGTCATGTTTGTGTTTGACTTTGATATGCCTGTCAGGCTGATATAGGGTGTGTCTCCATCAGCGATTCCATGGAAGAGATCAGAGGCAACACTCCCATTCTTCCTTAGTAGGGTAGGTGGGAGTGGTAGACTGAATGCTGGGTAATGTGATTTAAATTTCCAAGTGTTGGGGTAATTTTAGGTTAGGAGTGTGTTCCTAAGCTTTTCAACTCTTATTAAAGGGGAGGTAGCAAGGTGGTGATGGTGATGGTGATGGCAATGAGGACCAGTATTGGAAAAATAAATATGATGTGATTACAATTTAGTTTTGCATTAATAGATCCTTTTATAACAGCTTTTAGAATAATGCACTAACTTTGGAATGATTTCCTTTGTATTTCTGAATGTAGCATTTGACAAGGGTTTTGAAACTGCAAAGATAAGGGAGTGGGGCATAACATTCTGGGCATTTTATTACTAAGAAAGAAATTAACCTGCCAGGAGTTACAATTTATAAACATTGTTCATTGGGATAATTTTAATAGAAAACATTTCTCACAATCAGAGGAGAAGATGATTGTGGTTATCTTTCCTTTTGCATTGTTTAGCTGGCTCTGGTTCATCTAGATGGCTGTCAGATGCAACTCTAGCAGTACAGTGATAGTTATTATGATCACTGTTTATAACATTTGCTGAACATTTCCTGTCATCAGGCCCATTTCTAAAAACTTACCTTTAGCAATTCATTTTCATAATGCAAAGAGATGAAATTAAGTCACAGTTTTGTTATGTAGTAAGTGTGAGGTGGCTGTTGTAGTTCAAATTGCTATGGGAGCAGATTCCAACATTGAGATGTGTGTGGAGGAAAGTGAATTAGGGAATGCATTTGGAATCAGCATCTAGAGGAAGAAGCAAGATGGGCTGAAGGAAGAATTTGGGTTGTGTCTAGTTAAGGTTGCTATTGCTCTAATGAAACACCATAACCAAAACCCATTTGGAGAGAAAAGGTTTTATTTGGCTTACATATCCTGAATCATAGTCCACAGAGGGAAGCCAAGGCAAGAACTCAAACCAGACAGGAACCTGGAGGCAGGCGCTGATGTAGAGGGCATGGAGGAATGATGCTTACTGGCTTTTTCCTTATTGCTTGCTCAACCCAGGACCACCAGCCCAAGGGTTTTACCACGCACCATGGGCTGGGCCCTCCCTCATCAATCACTAATTAAGAAACTGCCCTACAGTCTTACCACTTATGGCCAGATCTTATGGAGGCATTTCCTCAACTGAGGTTCCCTTCTCTAAAATGACTACAGTTACTGTCAAGCTGACATTAAAATAGCCAACACAGATTGCAACACAGTCACAACAAATACCACAGTTGATCCCAAAGAAAACTCTAGGCATCTGTATCCCTGCATCAACCAGACGTAGTACAGTACGTGAGCTTATCCCACAGACAGGGTTCTGACCTCCATCAGAGGATAGCCATTTGGTAGAAAAATTCAGTGGTTTGACCACCTAGGTTTTTCTTCACCTCAATTCGTCTTTTTTCTCTAATCTTACTTCTGTAGCATAGGTCTGGGATCTCATCTCTTTAGTGGATTAATCAATGGCTTCTCAACAACTTATTTCCCAAGCCTGGTTACTGTCTTTTCCAATTAGGCTGACATATAATTTGTCAATTAGAATGGGGGATATGTTTGGGAATGAAACAGAGATGCCATTAAACATAAAGAAATTGTAGAAAGCAGGCATCCTCAAAGGGCATCCGAGGTAAACAGAGACATATGGATTCTCCTCTATTTACTTGCACAGCTGCTGGAACCTGCTTCTTCACACTCATCGCTGACCCTGTCATTTGCCATTCCACATGTGTGTCTGGGGGGAAAGCACAAACTACTCTTCTAATGATTGCCTTGTTTTGCTTGGCCAAATTTCTTGTTATAAATCCATCAAATAGCACCCATCCTCTCTTTCAGTTTGGAGTGTACTGAAATTCTTCTTCTTTTTTTTTTTACATTTATTTATTTAATTGTTCATGTGTGTGCACATGTGGGTGTTGGAGGACAATTTGAAGGAGTCTCTTTTCTCCTTTCACCATGTTAGCTTTTGGGGAGCGAACTTAGGTCTTTACGCTTGGTAGCACGTGCCTGTGTTGGGTAAATTTTGATCAATAGGAGTCTTCCTGGTGTTGGGTTGCTTTTAGGTGTCATAATGAAAGTCAAGCTCAAAATTTTCCGGGCTGAAAATCACCCTACCACCCTTGCTACTCCGCTTTCAACCTTAGCCGTCATCTCTCAGTTGATGCTGGAGCAATGGTTATAGAAATCAATGAATGGACGTTTTAATCAAGGTCTGAACAAGGCACAAATTGGTCATCAAAAATACTATATACATCATAATTTTTCACAAAGCTTTCTGTTTTGTTTATTTTTTGTGGAAAATCACAAAAAATGTTTTCCTGATTAGAATACATTTATTTTTATTTTTTGCCTATAGGAAGTTATTTCTTAAAATTTATCTGAGAAAACCATTCTCTTAATTGATACTTGTAGCATTGCTTAAATATTACATATTAATATAAAACATATTTATTAAATAAAATTTTGAAATCATAGACTAGAAAAAAGAAGGAGAAAACACTACATGAAAGAGGCAGGATGCTTTCACCTCAATTTCAAATGGCAGGACCAATATCCAACTAAGCTGGATGCTGGTGGCAGGGTTAACCAGATAGAGAGCACAGAGTCTGAGATCCCTGCCCTGACAACAATCAAGATAGTTATGGTGTGGGTAGTGCTTCCCCGGAAGATGTGGTTCCCATCTGCCTGCAAGGAAGGTGTACATACAGTATAGTGTCAGAAGAAGGAGGATGATGATGAGGAGGTAGAGGAGGAGAAAGAGGAAGAAAATAGGAGGAAAAGGAGGAGAAGGAGGAGGAGGAGGAGGAGGAGGAGGAGGAGGAGGAGGAGGAGGAGGATTTGAAGTAGGGTTTTGCTATGCAGCCCAGGTAGGATATGAACTTAGAATCCTCTTGCCTCAGCCTTATAGGCATTGGGATTATAAGCATGTGATCCCATCTGGTTCACTTTTGGGTTTGTGAACAACTTGATGGACTTTACATTGAGCTTCATGGTTGCTAGACTGGCAGCTTTGTTGACTTAACTCTTGGTGGGCGGGGTGATGACAATATGGTGTATGTGGGGAGAACATTTTTTCTATCTATATAAATCCAAGTGAAAATTCACAGAGCGTGTAGACTTAAGGCACCCTTACCTTCTAAGAAGTCAAAAGGGTGTGGACTGTTAGGAAAGGTCTTGACTACTGACAGTTAGTGCCATCTTCTAAAGCTGACACAGGCTGTTCCTAATCTCTTCACGTAACAAACTTGCTGTCTTTTCTCTCTCTGTCAGTGTTCTGTGCGTGGGTTAAGAATTTGGTCATCCTGGACTTCATGTTGGCTCACTCAGGGATACTTTTCTTTCTTCCCACTCTGGGCTCTCCATACTGGTGGAGTGTTACTCAGCCTGTCTTCAGTACTCCTGGTACATTTGGAACACGATATTTTGTGTTTTTAATCTGCACAGGGCCTGCCTTTGCCCTAGTTGGATTCTGCCTGATGATAGGATTCAGTGTTCAGAGCATGTTTACAATGTTGGAAGATGCACACACATCTTGGAGACAGGGCTCTTGTGTGCTTCCTTCATGATTTAATTTCTTTCAACCCATCGTCATGTAAGTATGGGAATGACTGCTGGCGTGACTACATTGGTGTATCATAGCTTTAGGTTATGGGTTCGCCTGACCTGAAATATACTTGCATGATCAGAAAGGGGACAATTTTTAGATCATAAACTATTTGTAGACCCAAAGTCAAAGAAATATTACTTGTTTACGCAGTAAGTTTTCTGTGAACATTTTGTGACATATTTAGGATTGAGGGTAGCCTCTGCTGTCTAATGGTCAATGCTTTAGTGTTAAAGCATTTCTTTTCTTTTCTTTTTTAAAACTCATTTAATGATTTGACACAGTAGCCATAGGCTTTAATCACAGAGGTTATGCTTTTATGTAGATTTCCTAATTAAAGGGGTTACTCTTGGAATTTCATTTCATAAAGGTTTATATCTGTCATAAAAAGAAATTGGCTGGCCTTTGACCACAGTTCCTGAGAGAAAGAGAGACCCTAAAACCTGGGCCTGCACGAGGGATATGAATATCAAGGTTACTTAAGATGGGCCCTTCAACCACATCCAAGTTCATGCTAGTGAGGTGCTGATGATGGGTAACAAGATAGTTTCAGGATGAAAGCAGGCCATGTCAGAAAGACCAACCATGTGATTGGAGCTTGGGCTTTGAGCCCCATGATATATCAGTCTGAACCCCTGGTTTCTAAGGGGCTAGAGAATGAATTCAGCCTTTAATCCAGTAAGTCAAGCAATCACAACTCCATAAAGAAATACCAATACAGTTCTAGATAGTTGGAGCTTGGTAAGTGTTCTGTTTAGTGATAGACTTGCCAAGGAGAGGGCGTGGCATCTCCATATCTAGAATTCCTCCAAGCTCATCCAAAATATTTATCAACACATTCAAAAGAAGCATAAAGAAAAAAATTATTTATTTGTATTGTGGATTAAACATTGGGCTTCCCACATGTTGGGCAAGGACTGTACCTTTGTCCTATGTCCCCATTCTTTTTTCAACTTTTATTCATGAGATAGAGTCCTACTAAATTTCCCAGGCCGTCCTTGAACTTACTCTGCAGCCCAAGCTACCCTTAAACTTGTGGTCCTCTTACCTCAGCTTCCTGAGTAGCTGGGATTTCAGGTAAGGTCTGGCTGAGATAACTTTTTCAGGAAGTTTTGGTGTTGGGGAGATGGTTTAGTGTGTAAGAATGCTTGTTGTACAAGCATGAGACCCTGACTCCCAGTCCCTAACACGTACATAAATAGCATGTACCTACATGCATCACACACACACACACACACACACACACACACACACACACACATGAAAGAGAGAGAGAGAAAAAATCAAATACTATTTTTAAAAGTTTTGTTTTATGGAACTATTTGTTAAAGAGCAGATACTATGAACTAAGCCGTGAAGATACATTTGTAAAAGTATCTGTGCTAAACCGTTTCAAATTTCACTGGTAGGAAAATAAGAATGGAGAACAATAACACCTTTGTAGCTAGAGTTTTCCTGGTCCTGCCTGGCCCACGGTCAGGACAAATCTCTCTCACCCGCCAGTCCCACAGCCTCTCAGACCCAACCAAGTAAACACACAGAGACTTATATTGCTTACAAACTGTATGGCCACAGAAGGCTTCTTGTTATCTAGTTCTTATATCTTAAATTGACCCATTTCTATTAGTCTATAAGTTGCCACGTGGCTCGTGGCTTACCGGTATCTTAACATGTTGCTTCTCATCACGACGGCTGGCAGCGTCTCTCTGCCTTAGCCTTCCACTTCCCAGAATTCTCTTTTCTGCTTGTCCCGCCTATATTTCCTGCCTGGCTACTGGCCAATCAGCATTTTATTTATACAGAACGATATCCACAGCACACCTTGCAAAATTTTTCTTACCAGATGCTCCAAAAGCAGTAGCAGAATGAGTAGGTTTCACTCAAACTATTATTCTTACTATAAAAAGTGTCATTTGAAGGTGTCAGCTTCTAATTTTTCAATCACAAAATGTTACTTTCAAGAAGATTGTGGGCAATTTATTAATAACTTAAAAATAATGAAAGTATATTGAAGAAAAAGATCTTCATAAAACTCACAGAGATGTTATAGGGAAGGCAGATGCTGCTAAGAAAGTAGATTTTGTATGGTTGTGCATTATTTCACCTAGAACAAAAGCCAAAGTCCTTCAGATGCCATGTAAGACTCTCTTAAAGAATGTCACACCTTCTTCTGTGACCTCTGTGCTGCTCATATGTTTTGTCTCTGACAGAACTGTTTAAAGAAGGGAAAAGATTTCCTTTAGCTCCTAGTCTCAGAGGTTACAATCCATGGTAGCTGTTTCTGGGCCTCTGATGAGGTGGAGCATCATGGTTCAGGAGGATTGTGGAGCAGAGCTGATAGTTTCATGGAAGCCAGAAGGGGGTATTAGGAAAGGGTTTGTGACAAGATGTAGGCCCCTAAAGACATATCTCTAGGGACTTATGTCTTCCAACTAAGACCTACCTTCCTTAGTCACACCAGCTCTGAGTAGTTTATTCCTATGGTGGAACTATCAATGGGTTAAACCATTAAGCTAGAACCTGCATGCTCTAATCATCCCTGGATATGATGAATGTCTCCCAGAAATACCAAAAGGTAAACTTTACAAATGGCCTAGATGTTTCTCATTCCAGTCAAGTTGACAATCAGCATTAACCATCATACCCTCTTCTGACCTTTCTCCTTGCTCACTTTACTCGAGTCAATATCCCACTGCATTCTAGCTGCCATTTACAGTCAACAGGCACTCTGATGGCCACAGTTAATCATGTGGTTAGATCACAAAACCAGGCATATCTCAACTCTTCAGTGTCCTGAATATGAACTACTCCACCACTAATTAGTGGTAACAAGATAATTTCATGTTTCATCTAATTTGGTTTAAAGCCAATGAGCTTGCTAAGTTGTAGTGATATATATAAAAGAAGAAATGGGGCCTCAAAGTATGCAGTCTCTTTCTAAAGAAATCAATAATGTCAAGTAAAATCAAAGAGAATGCAATGAAGTAAGAAGAAAAGACTCCAAACAGAAGTATATATCTGTTGCCACAGGAAAGAAATGTTTGTTTGCTTGAAAGTCTCAGACTTGCTGAAATTACCTCAGTAACCAAGGGGATAATTATTGTTTACTCTTCATCACTTCACCTTTTCTTAAACAACAGATTCATACTATTTTCTCCTCTCTCCTCCTATCCTGTCTTTATTTCCTCCCTCTTGCTCCTATTCACATTAATTTTCAAAAATTTCTGGTGACCTTTTCATCACCAAACCAAACAGCCTTTTCTAGTCTTCATCAAGTTGTGCCTTAAGGTTTACAACAGCAGACCATCCACTGGTTTAAGCACTGCCCATTATGGATTCCTCCGACACATTTGTTCCCTCTGAAGCATGGCTGCCCTTTGAATCTTTACCTCTTTCCTGCCTTTAATTATTTTTATATGTTTACTAAGAGAGTCTTTCTTTGGCCTTCTACTCTCTGTGTGCATTCCTCATGGGAGCTCATTTGTCTTCATGGTGTTTCTGCAGCACTGACTACATAAGGCCCAAACAAATTGCATCTTCCCTTCCCTTGCCCATCTCTATCACATTTACAATCACTTACAGGAGGCCTTGGCACCATGCTCTCACAACTGACATAGCTAAAATCAAATTCCAGACTGCTTCTCTTCTACACTCATCTCATTTCTATCTGGGATCATATTCCACTCTCCCAGGCAACATGACTTCAACATACACACAGATTCAATACATGAGACACTGAAGTCGTTATCTCTCCTCCAAAGAGGTTTCTGCTTTCAGCTTCTTGGTGCTTCCCTGCTATGTTATGGTCCAACAAGAGCCTTCCAGGTCTCATTTTGTAAACACTGGATTCTCCTTTTCTGTGTCAGACTTGGCTTTCATCCTGCTCATCTCCACTGCGAGAATGTAACCGTTCTTGGGGGGGCAGCCTAAATCCCATCAGAAGCCTCAGGCCAACACTACTTTCGTCTGACCTTTATCTGCACTCCTTTAGCATGAAAGGCTCTTCAGTGGGTAGAGCTGTTTCCATGAATATCTGTATTGTCAGGTAATGAGTCTTCATTGAACCAGATTCTTTTGGATGTTTTGCAATCCTTCACAGTCTCCAGCTAATGGTCTTAATTTTTTTTTTTTTAAATCAAGTGGCACAGAATTCCCTAGTCATGGAGGTACAAAATATTCAGATGGGCTCCTACTTAAGCATTTCAGAGCCTTCCCCCTACTACCTACAATTAAACACTAATGAAAAGTCATCAGAAAAATTAGAATGCATACATCACAGCTAATAGCACAACGGGGATGACTTCCTGCCTAGAGATTCAAGCACACAGGCACACCACATTCATTCGTCCATTATCTAACTCTTGTCCTCCCATTTCCCACACACTGAAAGAGAAGAAAGTTACAGAGCAAAAATGCAACATCACGGAACAGGGAGTACCTGACTTCACTGACATCCAGAGTTACAACAAATGTCTACTGCCAGTGCCTGCCGAGGTATTTGTTCACTCTTCCAGATCCTTGCAGGAAGTGCTCTGATGACAGATTGTAACTCATGTCTTAGCTGTCATTATGAAGGACTTGACTGATAACTGTGCCAAGCCCCGTATTCTGAGCAGGGGCTCTCTGGCACTGTTCTTTGCAGGGCTGGTTCCAAGCTAACCAGAGGGTCTGTTGCCTTTCCCCTCCCACTGTCCTCAGGGATACTCAGTTTCTTGCTTTCCAACTCCTAATCGCCCTCTCCCAAACCTGCAAAAGATTCCTTTCTCCTTCAGTAGCTGAGACCAGGAGGAGATATTGGAAAGATACTAAGTTTTCTGTCAAAAATAACACATACAATTTAAGTTAAGGAGCATCCCAAGGTGAATAACAAAGAAGAGCAGCTGTTTGAGTCTTTTTTACTTCATCACTCATTTATGCAACCAGACACAACCATTTTCAACTACTTTAGCAATGTCTTCAGATTTCAACTCCACGTCTCCAAACATTTTGCATATGCTTCTCTTCATTTTGAGCTTCTTGGTTTTACCTATTACCTATTGTCTTCTTATTCAATTTAACTTATGGTAATGATACTAAAGTTTCTACACACAGGCACGTATGCATACACACCTATTAGCACATACATACTTATCTAAAAGCATGTATTTCTGCACACTCTAAAAAAATGGTTATATCACAGCATGGAATGTAAATATGGGTGATAGTTCATGTGAATAGTGTTTTAATGATTTTTCCTTCTTGTTCAACTTTGTGTTATTAATTCCCAAATTAATAAATGCCACATTACAAATAATGACTTTTAACTTACCAACTAAGTTAGCCTTGAACTTCATACAGTCCTGACGCCAGATGTCCTCACATCTTTAAGTCCATATTGACTGCTGCAGTCACACAACCCTGCTCTAAATCTGTATTCATGATCATTCCTAGACTTTTCTTTGCCCTCCTCTGCAAGATCCAGAACTCCTTATTTTCCTTTTTCTTCATTTTTCCATCATTTTGGTGAGATACACCTTCCAGTCACCTTTTGAAGAAGAGCATAGGAGGAACATTTCTTAAGGGCTCCTTTGACTTCAAATGGCATCATTCTACTCTTATCTGAGACTCTTTCCAGTGTATCTGCTGCTATAATAGGAGTTTGTTTAGTTCACAGTTCTGGAAGCTGAAAATGCAAGATTGTTTGGTCCCATGACCTCTGATGCAGGTTCCCCTGGCTATGCCATGACATGGAAAAGAAATAGAAAGAAAAGTGTCCCCATGCACGGGTTGGCCTCACATTACCAAATCCCAATTGAGAACACTTATTTCAAGGAACTCACCCCAAAAGATAAGCGTGGCTCTCTTCTGAACACAATGCTCCTAATAATTTTGCAGTCAGTTTAGCTCTTAAAGGCCCCACCTCATCAGAACTGACACCTTGGGACCAAGCTTGCAATACACAGACTTTTGGAAGACACACTCAAACCTTAGTACTGAGTTTGAAGTTTTACATTTTTTTCTACTCAGAACTATGTTACTTTTGAGAAATCCACTGTTATTTAATTAGCTGTGTTTGGTATATGAGCCACTCTCTCTTTCATCTCCAGGGCTAAATCGAAATGTCTTCTCCCAAGTCAAAATATTTCAAAGAGCAATTCATGTGTGGAATTTAAAAATTAAAACTGCCACACCACTTGACCCTTGGATTGAATTGATTTATTATTTCTCTTTATAGTGATAACTTTAAATATCTTTCTGTCCACAGGATTTGCTTTCAATAATGGCAATTTCCCAAAAGCTTCAGGATTTAGTATATGGCATTTAGTACATGGCAACTCCCAAGACTTGTAGGACTAAACACACTGCATTTTTCCATGCTGGATGCTGTTCTTGAAAGGGCTAGAAAAGGATTAGGAAAAGTGAGAGGGTGATAACTGGTTATCATTCAGATTTAGTCACAAGTTCAAATGGTTCTATTTGCTGCAAGTAGGTATCAGATGTTGTTACTAATTGAAAGCGTGATGGGAGCTGGAAGCAAAGTGAAGGTCAGCCAATCCTATCCGAGCTTATTTGCAGGCAGCTAATTGCTATTGATTGCACTTCATTAGAAATGAAAAAAATCTGGAAACAAGTACTGAGAGCAGGAGCTGGAGAGATGACTCAGTGAGCAAAGGGCACATTGCATGGGGAGCCAAGTTTAGATCTCCAGAGCCCAGAGAAGAGCTGGGTACCGCAGTGTGTACCGGCACCACCAGTACCGAAGAATGGAGACAGGCAGATTCCAGGGACTGTTAGTGAACTCTGATCAGTGAGTGCCAGGTTCAGTGAGAGACTGTATCTCACAAAATAAATGGATAAGCAACTGAAGAAGACACTTGAACTCATCCTCCGACTTCCACATGAACCTGCATGCATGAGTGCACCCGAATATATAAATGTACACACTTGTATTCAACACACACACACACACACACACACAATGCTAAGAGGTATGGGAATCCAGGAAAACTTTCATGAAATTTCAAGATAATCTTCAAGTATTGTGGAAGTAGGGCCATACTAAACAAATAAGATGTATGGCCTCCTTAGATTTAAGGCATTTCTATTATAATAACAAAGAGCTATTTCAGACTTTCTGAAGGAGGATAATATACAAGCTTATGTATTGGATGTTGTTTTAAATGGCTCTGACTTAATGTTCAGCAAAGAAAAAAATCCATAAAACAAAAATGAAGGATTTCGTAAGAGGAAAGGAGAATTTCTTGGCTAGAGGGGAACAGGAAGTGGGTAGTAATATGGCTTGGGACTGGCCAGAAGTAAAATGCTGAGAATTCATCTTGTAATTGTTTGACGAATACAACTAAAATCTGGGTATTTCATATCCACCCACTGCTACAAACAAACATCTCAGGTGGAATAGAAAAGGGCAGATTTAATGGCATTTCAACTTCAAACACTCTTGAGCTTCCACAGAGTGAGACTGACTTATTAAGTTGGCAACTTCCAGAATCACTGAGTAATACTTATTTTGAAGAGTAAGAAATGTTACAGGCTTTGTTGGTTCTCTGTGGTTGCCTCTCTGTGAGGAACAGGATGTTTTGGTGCTCGCCAATGGTAGTGATAGACATAAGGTAAAGGAAAGGTTTACAAATGGTTCACCCTGGTGATTTGCACTAAAATGGAGGAAATACATTTATTTGAATTGAGGTGAAGATTACAATGGGAGGAACTGGGGAGTTGTTTTAGGACCATTTATTTATCTATGTAATCAGTGTTGTGCACACTCCTGTTATCTACTAGCATTTTCCTTTTTGCTGTTCAGCCGAGCAGACAGGGACCCCAGCCTTCCCGGAAGTTCGAGGTGAATGACAGACAATGTTTCCTTTAGTGGAAGTAATTCCGACAAGCATGGGAGTTTTGTTCTGTTCCTCTTCTAACCCAGAACTGTTCACTTCTCCTTTGGCAATCTGGGCCTCCCTTGCTCCTGGTGGTCCTTATATTGATGTCAAGTTGAATGTAGACACTTGGTAGACACAATGCACTGTAGCCTATAACTCTTAGACTCAAGTGATTTTTTTTTTAACCTCAACTTTTCTTGAGTAGCTGGGAGTACAGGTGCATGCCACCATACACAGCCAGTGGATGGTGTATTATAAGAATTTGTTACTTACCCTTTTGTTCTTTCCAGGGGCTGTGCATGTCAAATTTATATTTGTATAAATACCAGATTTCTGACCATTTATTAAAGAGGAATAAGGTATAATTGAAAAGTAGATTTCTCATCAGAGTAATCCTAAAGAAGCAAACTACTTAGCATGTTGATACAAATTAATAATACCAATAATAAATTTATTGGACGTTTTCCATGTACAGCACACTGCTAGGAGATCTGTATAAGTTATGTCATTTTTATTCTCTCAACAATCATATAAGGTAGGCACTATTGTCAGCTCTATTTTATAGAATATTTTAGTAACTCAGAGAATATCATACAATTTGTTTGATTATATTCATCCCCACTCCTTCCCCAACTCCTCCCAGATCCACCCCCACATCCTCACCCCTCTCAACTTTGTTTCATTTTTTAAAAATTTTAATAAATTACTGGGTCCATTTTGGAGTGCCTGTATACTTTTGTGTGTGGGGTCATCTACTGGAGCAAGGTTTACCTACCAGAGGTCATGGCCTTAAAAAAACCAACTCTACCTACTCCAGAAGCCATCAACCATCAGTAGCTCATCAGCTGGGGTGGAAGATTGACTGGCTTGATACTGTGCAGGTCTTTTGCAGGCAACCACAGCTGCTGTAAGTTCATGAGGCAGCACTCCCGCCATGTTCAGAAGGCATGGTTTTGTTCCAGTCCTCCATAACCTACAGCTCTTACAGTCTTTCTGCTGCCTCCTCCACAATGGTCTGAGCCTTGAGGTGGGGGTGATATAGAGGTCCTATTTGTGGCTGAGAAGGCCTCTGATACTTACTCTTGGCCATTTGATCAGCCATGAGCCTCTGTGTTAACCACCACCCACTGTGCTAAACTTCTTTGGTGAAGTGTGAGAACTGCACTAATCGATGTGTACAGAGATATATTTTCAGTAGGCAGTTTAATGATGTG
>CABHPP010132625.1:0-45251 GCA_902168425.1 Peromyscus attwateri | reverse complement strand
CCATCCATCCATCCATCCATCTATCCATCCATCTATCTATCTATCTACTTACCTTTCTATCTAGGTATCAGGGTTGTTTCAAAATAAATTTCTTTATGCTTAATTGTCACCAAATGTTTGATTTGGATGTGTATTTTCTATACCTATACACCTTCTCTCATGGAAAGATTTATCTGACAAAAATGAGTCATGAGTTGAAAAGTCTTAAGAATAAGAAGCCCTGCTTGGAGGGGCTTATCAATTCTCTCTTTCTCTCTCTCTCTCTTTCTCCCTCTCTCTTACACACATATATACGTGCATGGGCACTTGTGTGCACACATACATTTATATGTATATGAAAGATAATATTATCAGTTAATAAAAAAAGTATTACAATAGGTTTTTTTTCCCAAGCTTCTAATTGCTTGACAGAAAAACATTGTTTTTCTTACGTAAGTCCGAAGGTGACTTATTGGACAACCCTGAGGTGTTATCACAGACAGACATTCCTGTCTGCCTGCCATCTTTAGCATAACATTTCAACAGTAGGTAACTGTTAGACCTCTAGCCATGACATGGAGATCTGCCCTCAGGAAGAAGCAAAGGGCGGAGACCTAGAGGGACTTCTAGCCAATCAGAGGCCTCTCTACAGAGCTGTCACTCAACAGCTTTTACTTTTATTTCACTGACCACCCTTCCTTCATATGACCTGAAGAAAGAAGTTCAGTATGGGCATATTCCTGCCCTTGTTACTTGAAGTATTGGGAAGAGTGGATAGTGGGAGGGGCTGACATTGTGTAATGGAGCGCAATCAGCAACACTTCTTCAGAAAACTTTTCTATGTTTGAAATTTACCTTGTTTTCCTTTATTGGTTTTTTTTATGCCCCCCACACCCATTCCCCACTTGTTGTGCTGTATATAAACCCAGGGCCTTGGGCATGCTCTGACACGCAACTGTACTCATAGTCCTTGGCTTTTTGAGGCCATAAGGACTTGAACTCGAGATGTTCCTGCCCTTCTCAGTGCTGTCCTTTCAGGCATATGCATCTCCACCTGCCTTTGTTTCCTATTTTACAACGTATTTTGAACAGCTCATTCTTTCTTAGCTTTCTAGAATAGGGCTTTGGGTTTTTGTTTATGCATGTGTGTGTGCATTTGTGTGCACGTATGTGGTGTGTGCCACTTGTGTGCAGGTGCCTATAGAAGTCAGAAAATATCAGATCCCCTTGGAGCCACCCAAAGTAGTTTTGGAAACTGAATTTGGGTCCTCTGGAAGAGCAGCAAGTACTCTTAATCACGGAGCCATCTCTCCAGCCCCTAGACTAGGACGTCTGTGTCTGTGGCATGGAAGTGCCATGGTTATTTAACCTCACATCTGCTACTACACATTTAATTTATTTTCACCATATTCTGTCACTGAAAACATACCATGTGCATCCCTGAAATAAAGCTGTCCCAGAAATTCTAATTCTTTGCTGAGGATCCATTTCCAGAAGTTATTGGGTCACAGGGCACAGTTAACAATCACTCTACAGTTCCCCTTCCTCCACGCTCTGCCTTGGAAGACTATTGGAACACATCTTCCTGGAAGAATTCTCATGTAGGTTGGGAAATCTGCCCACATTCATGGTGTCATCTAAGATTTGGTGCCTCTGTCCATAAGTGCCCATATGAGTTTATTACTTGGCTCCCACATATGTGGGACTATCAGGGTCAGGCAGGTATAGACTCACTCAAGGTATGAAGATCCTTGTGGTGAAGCCCATCTGGGGCCCTTCTGCTTCTTCAGCAGCATTGAGGGTAAGTTCAGGTTCTTCATGAGAGATACGCAGGCACATAGGGTAGTCATTTACATATCTTCTTAGTTACTATTCTCAGCTTTTTTTTTTTTTTTTTTTTTTTTTTTAAATCCTGAGACATGGTTTCTCTGTGTAGCTTTGCGCCTTTTCTGGAACTCGCTTTGTAGACCAGGTTGGCCTCGAACTCACAGAGATCCGCCTGCCTCTGCCTCCCGAGTGCTAGGATTAAAGGCGTGTGCCACCATCGCACGGCTATTCTCAGCTTTTTATTGATTTTTAATAATTTTTGTTCCCTCCTTTCAAATCTTAAAATTATTTTTATCCTTCCAGGTAGGATCTCATAGCCCAGGCTAGCCTGGAACTCACTGGATAGCTGAGTTTGACCTGAAACTTCTAATGTTTTTGTTTTTATATTCCAAGTGGTAGAGTTAACAGACACACACCACCACACCCAGTTTATGTCACGCTGAGGATCGAACCCAGGGTCTCATACATGCTAGGCAAGTACTCTACCAACTAAGCCACATCCCAGCCCCCAGTGGTAGCCTTTATCGCATACCCACCGAAGTGAAGGTGTTTGTTCTTTGCTTACATGATTGTTTGGGCTGAGGGTTTCCTGCATGGCTTACCTCTAGCTGAGGTGATGGGCTGCTCCCCCTGTGTAAATGCTTGCTTCTCTCTCCTTTCTCCTTGGGGCTGCATCTAGATTAGCTTTGGTACGTGTGTGCGCTTTTCTCCTTTAGAAGTCATTGTAAAGTAGAGTTGACTCAGGCCATTGAGTCCCTACTAACATTTTTCTCCAATTTGTGTCTATTCAAACCATGGGAAGTATTTCCCACTTTGTAATTTTTTTAATCACCCCAACTTGACCTATTCTTTTATTAAGTTGATATCTATGCCAAATGTAATTGTATATGCTATAATCCTAGCACTCAGGAGGCTACAGCAGGAAGCTTGCTGTGAGTTCAAGGGCAGCCTAGGCTGAGATCCTATCTCAAAACAGAAACAAAACAAACAATAAAACAAATTATATATAATACAAAAGTAATACCTGTATTTAATAAAAAAAATCTATCAAACTGAGTGGAATATAATTCAAAGTAAAACATGCTATTTTCTAGCATAAGCCTCCAAAGAAACCTTTGTGTATCTACTGGGAAATTAATAGCGTAGCATGATACCCAAGTACATACACTCCATGACCTTTTTTCTTCATCCAGGTATGCACTTGGTACCTGAATTGTTATATAGTCACATCCGTCTTGTTTCCTGAAACTATAGAAAGGGAAAGTCTCACAGCACCTGCACCCTAGAGCCCACCCAGGTCAGCTCCAGGTCTTCCTGTATGCCTCTCTCCTCGGGCCTTTCCCCTGGTGTCAGTGAGGACACTTGGCTTAGAGCATCTCTAAGTGTCCCTGCTTCTTAAACTCTTTTTAACTTTTGTTTACTTTTGTATGTGTGTGTGCACATGTGTGTGTATTTGTGTGTGTGTGCGTGTGTATGCACACGCGTGTGTGCTGGGAGGCTAGGAAGCGATCTCTGGGAGTCGGTTCTCCTTCCACTCTGTTGAGGCAGAGTCTGCCTTGTTTCACCCAACGAAGACTCTAAGGTGCAGTGTCCCACGTGACAACAGAATTCTAAGATGGGTTACTTTAGAAGACTTTTCCCTTTTTTGGTAGTGGTTTCAATTTCCTCTTCTACCTAATATTTGCCCTTTTCTTTTTATCATAATATAGATTTTTTTTTTAAATTGGATTGATTTTTGTTAGATTATGTTAGAACAGGGTTGAATTTCAGGGGGTTGCAGTCAGGAACTACCAGTCATTAGTCACTCAGTTCTTTTTACACTATGCTTAGATTTCCCCTCACTGCTTTGCCTTCTTAGAAACTCTGATTTTAGTGCTGGGGAAGTGGCTCAGTTGATTGAGCCCCAGCTCAGTTGGTTAAGCCCCAGCACCACCTATACAACAAGTCTTAGTGACACACACCTGCAATCTCATCTCAGCACTGTGGAGGCAAGAGGACCAGAAGTTTAGTTAGAGGCCAGGCTGGCATACCCAAGACCCTGTCTCAACAAAGAAAAGGAAAACAAAAACAAACAAATGAAAAACTTGATATTTCGAAGTCTTTTGGGAATGTTCAAGTTTGAACGGGCTTCTTCTTTCCAACAGACACAACAAGAGGAAGAAGTTTTTTGTGGATCCGCGTTGCCACCCACAGACAATAGCTGTTGTCCAGACTCGAGCCAAGTAATTGATTTAATTTGTGTTTTGAACCAAGGGTAATATCATATCCCTCTGCCTCATCTCTCTTTCCCACTTCCGGTCTGATTGGAAGTGAACCTGCTTTACGCTGAGTTTGCTGAGTTTTTCCCCCTACTATCTTCCATGGATGCCTCTGCTAAGTCCCTTGTGAGTACTGAGGGGCAAATACATGGTGAGTTTAGTTGCCTTTACCCTGTAGCAAGTATCATGCTGCTGTAATCTTCTAGTACAACTTAAAATATTAAAATCAGTTTGAGGCAGGAGGATTTCGGGTCTGAGGCAAGAATGAGCCAGGTGGTATAAACCTGTCCCAAATAGACACTAGGGCTATAGCTCAGTAGGAGGGCACTTGTGCCAAGTGGGTGAGGCTCTGGGTTCGATCCCTGGTGCCATGAAGGAAACAAGTCAGAGGACTTGTGTCCCAGTGGATAAATACATAAACAAAAAATGAAATAAAGTAATGTCAGCAATGTTTTGGACGGTTGGAAAAACAGAACTCACACACAACGGCTAGGGTCTTGTGTGTGCCTCCTGCAGATGGAGTTTCTCAGGAATCCACACAACACCTAGAGGAGCGCTGTGAGTAGCTCTGAGTGCCTTCACCTGTTTAGTCCTGTAAGCAACTGAAACATCCCCAGCTCAGCCACCACTGGATTTGCTTTCTGCCTTGGAAATGTGGGGCACGCTTCTGCCTCGAACCACCCTTTGGAAGGGATTTTGAGTCATTGTTAGAGGGTTTTGAGAACCCAAGGAAGTCCTTCCTGTCATTGGGGTGTTTTTCATTTACTATAGCTGACCCGGAGTAAATGCCAGCTCTGTTGCTGTAGGTATTGGGTCTTTAGCTCTCGGAGGTGATATTCCTCTCAGGAATAGGTTGGGAAGTTGAGGGGAGGGGAGTGGGACGGACAGAAGAAAGAGACAGCAGAGGGAGGCATGCATGTGAGCTGGTGTGGAGGAAAGGTCAAGTATGAGAGGAGGTGGGGCTGGAAGGACACTGAGGGAAAGCCCAGGAAATGAATACAGTCTCACTGGAAATAAGCTGGTGCTAGTTACATTTTCTGAGCTGGCATGGTGGCTGGAGAGATGGCTCAGCTGGCGTGACAGCCTGAGCTCTGTCACCAGAAGCCATGGCAGAAAGAGAAAGCTCACTCTCCAAAGTTGTCCTCTGCCCTCTATACATGTGCTTTGGCATGTAAGCATCTGCACTCACAAAACACATCACATACACACATACGCGCGCGCGCACACACACACGTAATAAAGAAAACAAATTTTCCCTTGTACTTACAGATATAGGGGGGTGCTTGTCGAGCTGAAGTTACCCCATGAAATGGATTTCAGTGGCAGAGATGTCAGTGGGGTGCTGTTCCAGTACCCAGACACCGAGGGGAAGGTGGAGGACTTCACCGAACTTGTAGAAAGAGCCCATGAGACTGGGGTAGGTAAGCCCCTTGTTGCAGCCCAGGAAGGTATGTCCCAGTTCTCATAGATGTCTGCCTTTTCGTGTATTTCAATTTCTCAATTTCTTTACAATTACCACATGGAATGGTGAAATTCTCTTTTCCCTGCTCCTTCCTCCTTGTTAATGTCAATCACTAATTTGTAGTGCTCAGTGGCATCTAGTAAATAGTTGCTGCATGAATGCACAAGCAAATGGAATTCCCAGAAATGCACCCTCCTTGCCAGTGTGTCTATAATAGAGATAACTCTTGTGGCCTCACAACTCAGGAGAAGGTAATAACCTTGACCTCCTCTCCATTTCCTCTCCAGAGCCTGACCTGCTGTGCCACCGACCTTTTAGCTCTGTGTATTTTGAGGCCACCTGGAGAGTTTGGAGTGGACATTGCCCTGGGCAACTCCCAGAGATTTGGAGTGCCACTGGGCTATGGGGGACCACATGCAGCCTTTTTTGCTGTCAGAGAAAACCTGGTGAGGATGATGCCTGGAAGGATGGTGGGGGTGACAAGGTAAAGTTTCACACCCCCTTATTGTGATTATGACCTTCCCTATTCTTTTCCTTTCATTTTTATTAAAGATTCATTTTCATTTTGTACGTGTGTGTGCCTGTATGTATATGTGTGTGTGTGTGTGTGTGTGTGTGTGTGTGTGTGTGTGTGTGTGATTGTAAGCCATGTATGTCTAGGTGCCCAAGGAGACCAGAAGAGGGCATCGGATCCCCTGAAGCTGGAGCTATAGGAAGTTGTGAGTTGCCCAGTGTGGATGTGTAGAAACAAATCGGGTCCCAAGTGCTCAACAGCTGAGCCACCTCTCCAGCCCTCCCCACCCCTCCCTGTTCTTTTCTCTGATTTCTCTCCAAATTTAATTGGCCCATGTCAAGTGATTAAAGACAAGTACAACACAAATTAAGAAGAGAGAGTCCATCTGGGGTGTGCACCGGTACTTCTGCACACTATAATTCAGACAGTATGAAAAAGTGTTTGCATCCTGTGTAGTCATGTACGGGCAATCTCGGTTGATGGAGGCCTGTGTATTTTAAGTGCTTTGTGCCTAACCAGTTTCTTAAGTATCCCATTGTGGAAGGAAGAACTCACTTATGCAAGTTGTCCTTTACATACATACATACATACACACACACACACACACACACACACACACACACATACACACACACCCCAAAAACAAGTGCAGAGAGAAAAGCACAAACTGAGTGTGATCCAATGGGTGTCTGGAGGTTCCTGCCGTGTGGCTTTGAGTCTTGATAGCTTCTTTTTGATGGGGCTTCCTTCTTAGGTTAAGATTTGTATTGGGGAAATCTCCATTTTATCATAGTCCCCCCAAACTATCTATCTATCTGTCTGTCTATCTATCTATCTACCTATCTATCTATCTATAATCTATAATCTATATCTATCATCTAATATCTATATCTATAGTCTATCATCTCTGTCATCTACCTATATCTATCATCTATATCTATAGCTATCTATCATCTACCTATATCTATCTACCTATAATCTATCTATATCTATCAGCTATCATCTCTTTATCATCTACCTATATCTGTCATCTATCATCTATCTACCTATATATTCTCTCTATCTCTCTATCATCTATATCTATTTATCTTATCTATCTATCTATCTCTCTCTATCTATCTCTATCATCTATCTCTCTCTCTATCATCTATCTGTCTATCTATCTATCTATCTATCATCTATCTATCTATTACATTAAACAGGGGAAATGTTTGTGAGGTAAGTAGTGAGACTGTTAGCATTCCTTTCTGTTTTCTTTGTAAGTATTCAGTCTCTTCAAACGTAGAGAAAAAATTCTGTTTTCTCAGTTTATCTCCCTTTTCCATTTATCAGTCATGGAGATCGAGTGACAGATGCTCCTTTGTCCCATCACCCTGTCAGACAGAAGAATTCCTGCGACATTTCCTTTCACTGTTCCAGGCTTTAGTATATATGTCTCAGTGCCTCAAAGTTCAAATTAAAAACCTATATATAGTTGTATTTAGAAAAGGGACATTTGGAAGTTGGATTTCTATGAACTTGCCCTGCCCCCCAAAACCTACTGAATTCCCTTCAGCTGGGAAGCAAGTGCATCTAAGAGAATCCTGGTGCTGTGGTCATCTGTGCTGACTGGATGTGTTGTCTCGATCCAGGGATGCCACAGGGAAAGAAGTGTATCGCCTTGCTCTTCAGACCAGAGAACAACACATTCGGAGAGACAAAGCCACCAGCAACATCTGCACCGCTCAGGTACATGACACATCCCTCCTGACTGCTGAATGATGGGAGGATCTCACTGGTTCTCTCTTCTTTTCTCATTCATTCATCACTGTGGCTGGAAGTTTCTCCTGTCCAGCCTGGCCCCACAATCCAGAGGAATCTCTCCATCCATGGTCCCACAGCTGCTTCTAAAATAATCACTCAGAGACTTAATATTAATTACAAAGTGTATGGTCTATGGCTCAAACTTCTTGCTAGCTAGCTCTTATAACTTAGCTCAACCCATTTCTATTCATCTATGTATCACCATGTGTTCTGTGGCTTTACCTGTGTCCCAGTACAATGCTGCTCCTTGGACGGCAGGCTGGTGTCTTCCCCAACTCTGCCCTTCTCTCCATATCTCTGCTTGGATTTCCTGACTGCCACTAAGCTGCCTTGCCATAGGCCAAAGCTGCTTTATTTATTAGCCAGTGTGAGCAACACATACATTCACAGCATACAGAAAGACATCCCACAGCCCTTGGTGGGGCACAGGAAAACTTCTGACTACACACCACCTGCTGAACCATGTGTACACTAGAGATGGCAGATCTTACTGACAGAAAAGCCTGGTCTTGTATCTTACTGCTATTCTAGGTCACACACTTGGCCTTTACATTCATTTCATCGATGGCTCAGTGGTGAAGAGTGCTTGCTATTCCTCTAGAGGATCCAAGTCGGCTTCCCAGAACCCATGTTGGGAGATTCATAGCTGCCTAAAACACTAGCTCCAGTGGATCCAAAGCCCTCTTCTGATCTCTGAGCACACCCAGACACATGTGATATGCATTCACCAAGACACACATGCATACAAACACACCTACAGGTAAATCAAAATAAATCTTAAAAATAGACATCATTGAGCCAGGTGGTGGTGGCAACACCTTTAATCCCAGCACTCGGGAGGCAGAGGCAGGCGGATCTCTATGAGTTCAAGGCCAGCCTAGTCTACAGAGCGAGATCCAGGACAGGAACCAAAACTACACGGAGAAGAAAAAAAAAAAAGACATTATTGTGTTTATTTTGCCTAAAATCACACCTTCAACATCTTAAACTGATTAAGTTCAGGGAAAGGATAAAGGAATACCCTTTAATTTCCATGCACTTTGAGTATATTTAAGTACTGGGTTCGTGGTCTCTCGAATTCTTAACCATGGGGCAGTCTATATGGGTGGGAATGTGGCACCATCTCTTTGAGCTACAATGGAAGATCTCTAAGGAGGCTTGGAGGGCAGAGGTGACGTGATGAAGGGGAAGGTCCAGACTGGTATCTTCTGGTAGTCATTCTTTTGGGGGTCATAAAAGGGTTCCTGAAACTGACAGAATAAAGGTAGTGATTCGGGGGTTTCTGCCCTCCTTGAAGTTGCTTCAGGGATGGAGTCAGACTTTAGAGACTCAGCCAAGTCCCCGCATGAGCAGTACACACACACACACACACACACACACACACACATCACCAAAAATAGGCACAGCCAGGTGTGGTGGTACATGCCTTTGTACAGCACTAAGGAGGCAGGGGCAGGCAGGTCTCTATGATCTTCTAGAAGAGTACCCAGTGCTCTTAACTGCTGAGCCATCTCTCCAGCACCTATTCTTTCTTTTTTCTTCAAATTTTATGCAAGCATTTGTGATATTAGATGCATTTGTGTCCTGGCACATTTGTGCGGGTCAGAGGACAACTTGCATGGATCACTTCTCCTGTTCTACTGTAGAATCTGGAAATCAAACTCAGGCCATTAGGTTTGCAATTTTCTTACCCACTGATCCATCTCATTTTCCAAGTATACTGGCCTGTCTACAATGAACAAAGTTATGTGGTTGCTTCATCTGCAATTCCTTTAGTTTGTGTATAGCTCATGTGATCATTTTTCTGTATATTTTCAGTAGTTATGAAAATGGTATATAGATAAAGAAAATTAGGGGCTGGAGAGATGGCTCAGAGGTTAAGAGCACTGACTGCTCTTCCAGAGGTCCTCAGAGTTCAATTCCCAGCAACCACATGGTGGCTCACAACCATCTGTCATGAGATCTGGTGCCCTCTTCTGGCCTGCAGGCATACATGCTGTATACATAATAAATAAATAAATCTTGAAAGAAAGAGAGAGAGAGAGAGAGAGAGAGAGAGAGAGAGAGAGAGAGAGAGAGAGAGAAAGAAAGAAAGAAAGAAAGAAAGAAAGAAAGAAAGAAAGAAAGAAAGAAAGAAAGAAAGAAAGAAAATCACATTTGCCCTGGGGTTGGCCATAGTCTGTCTTCCCTAGTTTTTATCTTTTCATTTTGCTGATTGTCTAGTTTTTCATTTCATTGTTCCTTTTCCCGACTTGTTCTGGGGTTGCTCACAGTACTCCAGTGTCTTTGCAAGCAGGCAGTTGCTCTTCTGCTAAGATGTGGCTGACTTTTCCTGAGCTTCCCCCTCTGTGCTATCTTTGAGTGTCCTCTGCTGCTGCTTCTGTCAACTGTTGCTAGTTCTTAGTCCTGCATCTTCCCAAGTGGCATCATGCAGTCCACACTGAAGTTCTCTTAGATTCGCGTCATTGATGGAGCATGGCTATTTTTTTTTTTAATCTCTGAAAGTCTTTTAATGGATTATATTTTAAATCTTTCTATAAACTTGAGGCCTAACTAGTATAAAAAATTCTCGCCATATTCTGTGCCCCACCCCTTTTTCCCCTTTTTCTTTGAATTGGTCTCATGTATCCCAGGGGAGCCTCAAAAACACTAAATAACTAAGAATACTCTTAAATTTCTGATTCTTCCAGCCTCTAGAACTTGGAAGGTAAAGGCAGGAGGATCATGATTTCAAGACTGCCCTAGGCAGCATAATAAGACCACTTTCCCCAAAGAAAGATAATAAAGATTTAGTTTCAATATATAAAATGATGTATGTGCTTTATAAGAGGCAGGAGAATGTCTAGGCAAAGCATAGACAAAGAAAATCAGAGGTCAGAGGATTGGATCTGGAACAAAGAATATTCAGTCTGATCAGAATGTGTTTGTATAAGCAACGCTTTTTGTTTATTTGTTTAGTTTTTTTGAGACAGGGTTTCTCTGTGTAACAGCACTGACTGTCCTGGATCTCGCTCTGTAGACCAGGCTGGCCTCAGACTCACAGAGATCCGCCTGCCTCTGCCTCCCAAGTGCTGGGAATAAAGGTGTGCGCCACTACCGCCCAGCTAGCAAAGCTTTTAAAAAGGGAAATGGAAAACAGATTTTAAAAAGTCTCCCAGAAAGCCAGGTAGGGGGTACATGCCTGAAATCTCTGCAGTAGGGAAACTGAGGCAGGAGGCTTCTGAATTCAAGGCCAACCTGAGTCAGACATCAAGATCCTGTGAACAATAAAATAGTAGAAGGTAGCATCGATGAGACGGCTCAGTGGGTTGTGGTCCTTGCACACGGGCCTCGTGAGCCAAGCTTCAACCGCATCGCCCACAAAGAGGCAGGAGATGATTGGCTCCCAAGAATCGACATCTTGCTTGTATGTGCTGTTCTCTCTCTTCTCTCTCTCTCTCTCTCTCTCTCTCTCTCTCTCTCTCTCTCTCTCTCTCACACACACACACACACACACACACACACACACACACTCACAGGTATTACTTTTAAAAAATTTCAGAGCCTGCAAGGTGTGGTGGCACATGCTTTTAATTCCAGGGTTCAGGAGGCAGAAGATGGCAGATTTTTCTGAGTTTGAAGCCAGCCTGATCTATATACTGAGTTCTAGGAAAGCCAGGGTCACATAGAGAGACCCTGTCTCAAACAAAACAAAACAAAAAACCAAATAATTATAGGGCCTGGAACAATGACTCTATGTTAAGATTCCTTATTGCTTTTGAAGAGGTCCTGGGCTCAGTTCTCAGCATCTATGTGGTGGCTCACAACTGTCTGGAACAGTCTCAAAGGATCCAATTCCTCTTCTAACCTCCATGGGTTCCTGAATACATGTGGTGCACATATATACACTCAGGCACGCACATACATGTAATACTAAATGAATGAATATTTTAAAATAACATTTATTTACTTAATGTATCTGTATGAGTGTGGGCACACACATTAATGTGTGTGGGCACACACATACCATGACACTTGTGTAGCGGTCAGGAGATAGCCCCTGGTGTCAGGTGTTACACTTCTGTGTCTGTCTTTATGTGGGTTCTGGGAGATCTGAACACGGGCTCTTTCACTTTGGGGTAAATGCTTTACCCTTGAGCCCTCTCCCCCAGGCCTCACTGAAGTTCAGTCTCTTGTGGTTTAGCTTCAGAGGAAATGTTTTCTTGGAGTTTTCGAGTGTTTGAAAATTGCTTGTTGTTTTGATTCCTGAAGAAATGTTTAATTGTGCACAAAATCCCCAGATCTCCCCTTTTCCTCACTGAGGTCTTTATTGCTCCACTGTCTTCCAACAGCAGCTATTGCTTGATGCTGATAGCAGCCTGCTTTCAGCCTGCTTTCCTTTTATGACTGACATGATCCTGTTGTACCAGTGAGACCCCTTCATAAGGCTTAGTATGATGACTTTAGTGCTGTTTCTCTCAGGCTCTATAAATGGTCTTCGATTGTCACAGAGAATGTCATTTTGGCTCATTTTTCTTCATTTTGGGCATCCTAAGACTAAGAGGAATGATTATTCCTCCCTCCCACCACCCATCTTCCAATACGTTGTTGCACATTGTTGATTCCATAAATGCTCTTTCTTGTTTCAGGCACTCTTAGCCAACATGGCTGCCATGTTTGCCATTTATCATGGTTCCCATGGGCTGAAGCATATCGCTAAAAGGGTTCATAATGCCACTCTGATTTTGTCTGAAGGTGAGTCGGTTATGTTCCCAGCATAACAAGATTGATACATATGACCAAGCATGAAGACTTGGGGTGTGTCCAACACTGAATACAAATAGAGGTCAGATAAAAAAGAGGATAATATTTTCAACATCTATGACAGTATGACAGACTTTTTTTTTTCTCTTTCTTTTCTTTTGTTTAGACAGGGTCTCACTATGTAGCCCTGGCTGGCCTGCAACTCACCATGTAAACCAAACAGGCCTTGAACTCACAGTGATCCCTCTGTCTCTGCCTCCTGAGTACTAGGACAAAAGGTGTGTGTCACCATGCTCAGTGAGTGTTGGTATTTGTAATAGATGACAATTTAGAAATAGATAAATATACAAATAAATGACCAGTGAACCCCTATAATTTCAACCTCATTATTAATCCAGGGCCTATTTTATTTTTTTGTCGTGTTCTTGACAAAGTCTTATATAGTTCAGACAGCCTCAAGCTTATGATGTAGCTGAAGATAACCTTGAACTCATGATCCTCTATCTGTGCCTTCCAAGTGGTGAGGTTACAGACATGTGCCACCCATGCACACTGTTTTATTATTTTTAACTTTTAGTTTTCGTATGATCCTGGGGATGAAGCTCAGGCTGCTGTGCGTACTCTACCACTGAGTTAGGCCCTCAGCCCCTTTCCCTCGGTAAAGATTCAGAAATGTCAATACCCTATTGGCGTAGCTTTCTGTGCATGACAGTTAAATATTGTGTATCAAAAGTTCTTAAATTGATGTGGGGAAGATGGCATCACAAACACAGGCCTTGAATTTGCAGAAAAACTTGAAGTTGGCTCAAGACATCCCCCAAGATGAGGTTCTCGGACCAGTTCTCAGCACAAAGGAGATTTATTTGGCCCAGAAGGACAGAGGGCAGATATGAAGGACAAAGACAGGAGATAGAGGAAGAGGGAGAAAGGAAGGGAACAAGGAAAAGGGGGCAGTAGTTGTCCCAGAGGACAAAGGACTGCCTCTGGATGGGGAGGAGACAGACGTGGCACATAGGAAAATGGCAGTTTATAAAGGTAAAGGGGAAGCATCACATTAGGACAAGGTACTCAATTTTAATTGGGCATGTTAATTAGGTGAGCCAAAGGGGACTTTTGATTGCTGGACTTCACTACGTTGATAGCTGGACCTTGGTAGTCAGCCTTAGGAGAAGGAAGTAGCCAAATAAGGGAATAGAGCTTGGGGGCTGTCTTTAGAAATCTAAGGGTTTTTAGCAGGCAGAGGGAACTGAGAAGGGCAAGGCCTGCCAGAGCCACATGCCCGAGTGGACTAGTGTCCCTTCATAATTTGTGCTCAGACCCCTCTTTAAAAGCTGGAGTGTGGTTCAGATGACATGGCTGTGATCCCAGCCGGGGAGAAGCATTGACTAACGGTCCTTGGTGTTTACTAGCTGGCTAGTTTAGCTGAGGTGGTGTGTTTCAGACGCAGTTCGACCCTGTGTCAAACAACAACAACAAATGATAGGACGGGGTGGGAGAAGACACTCAGGGTTGACTTCTGGCCTCCACACGCACCTATTATTGTACACATAGAGACGTGCAGAGACTAACAACTTCTAGCTGCCAAAACAGTAACAAAAACCAACTGAAAAAATGTGCCTGCAATTTGATGCAGCTACACCAGTGTTAGGAATTTATCTAAGGGAAGGAATCAAATAAGTGTGCAAGGGTTGTCCCTTGAAACCTTGTTTACAATAAATAGCCCAGTCTTGGAAGCAGGTTGAATGCTCGACAACACATAATCACATAATGGTGCGTCCATACATTTGACTGCTATATAGTTATTGAAAATAATTATGTGGGAACTGGTCTATAGACAAGCAAACATACACTTATTACAGCTGTTTCTAATATGTACACCAAAATTTTTTTCTGGTTGATCTGGTGATTTTTTTTCTTCCCTTGTTTGATAAGTGTTTCATGATTTTCTATAACATAATAATAAAGTCACTTAATACCCTTTTAAAACAGCCACCAACATCCTGGCCAGGGGAGGAACAACCTCTGGTAGGGGTCACCTCTTGATGTCTGTGATGGTAGCGGCTGTTGTGTGCCCCCTGTCTTGTCTAGGTCTCAAACGAGCGGGACACCAGCTGCAGCATGATCTGTTCTTTGACACTTTGAAGGTTCAGTGTGGCTGTTCAGTGAAGGAGGTGTTGGGCAGAGCAGCCCAGAGGCAAATCAACTTTCGACTCTTCGAAGATGGCACAGTAAGTCAGATGCTTAGTACTTTTGACCCGTTCTTCGAGCTTTCATGGATTCTCTCATGAAACGCCTTCCATTTTGTTTAACAACCACAGGGATTTGGAGTCTATTTTTTTGTAAAGTTTTAAATTTCTGACTTGCACTGTGACTTTTTCAAAGACGAATAAGTTATCCTCAGCTTTTCTCAAGACTGTTTTTTATGGGGGGGGGGGACTGTTCATGATTAAGGCTCTAGGTTAGATAACCAAGTGAATTAAATAATGAAAAAGCTTACCACATTTAGTTCCTAGGGGAGCATCCTGAAGTCATCAGACTGTTGGGAGCCTTGATCCTAATGGGTCCGATGACCTGGGACGGATGTGTGAAGTCGGTGAAATGAGTAGAATTCTGACCACCTGTTTCAAACAAGTGGTCCTGGATAGCCTGAGCCATTTTTATTTATACAGGTTCAATGGTCTGCATGAACAGTTTTACAATCAGATCTGTTTCCTTTAGTTTCTAATAATAATTACAATAGCTTCCAGTTTGTTCCCTTGCCTCATTCCCCTTCCGCCCCCCAACTTTCCCTCCGGGAATCATTACCTACTTGATTCGTAGCTTCCAGATTAGAAGTATAAGCAGCACAGCCAGCAACAAAGGACGTTTTCTGACCAGGCCCACCCACAGGCGGAACAGTGTGCTCAGTGGGCAGCATGTGCGGTTCCAGCGGCATGCAAAGGGAAAGAGACTTTTGCTTCCAGTGGTTAATATTTACCTCTAGTCAAATCTAAGCTCCTGCAATTAACTCATTCGCCAAAGCTGAATCAATTCATTCTTCATTCTATACTATTCTGTCTCCTATGGGGGTATATACCACGTTTTCTCCTGTCATCCTGTAAACTGCGTAACTTAAAAGCTTACTCTTAATAGTTGGCATTGTTTATCTCTTGTTTTTATGTCCCCTTCCTCTCAGCTATCAGGAAAGAGGGCACTATGGTTTCCTATGATTCTGCTTCGTTCCCTGTTCTCAGACTGTTCCCATTAACTCTCGATATCATCTATTCATTTGCATTTCTCCTAGACGCTTGTGGTTAGAGTCATTCTCTCCAGAACAGTTATGCAAATTTGTAATGTCATGAACTACTGTCACTCTTTCAGATTCGTCACAAGGTGCATTAGAAGGCACCATCCTGTTCTTAAGAATCCCGAATTCATGGTCACACTTGAAACTTCAAAACCTTAGGAGCTGAATCAGGTCCACTGTATATTTTTAACAACATCCCTTCTGACTTACCCAGAGGAGACTCACCAGGGAGAAGTATTCCTAATGCAGTAGCCATTTCATCCATAGCTCTGAGAAAGTAAAACTAGAGGCAGCCAGCAATATGATTTGTATAAGGAAAGCAAGGAGAGCAGGTAGCTCATGCTCCTGGGGTCATGAGCAGATTTATGCAGCAAACTATCCATTGGCCTTGCCAAAAATGGGTTCAATTCTCCAGGCCTTGCCTCCAGGAGAACCTGTTCATGCTGTTCTCAGGCTATGTCCCCCGAAGAAGTTACAAGGCTGTCGGCACTGTTAGTGTCCACAGGTGGCTTGCCCAGCTCTAAAGCTTGTCACGTTGGAGACTGATCTAGTCATTTTCCCTTAGAGATCAATGTGGTCCTAATGATACCCTTGTGTTCTAGAGTGGATGAGGACTTTGACCAGAACCTTCTCCCAATTTGGCATTTTGTATAGTTACCCTTGGTGGTCTGGAGTTTGGAGCTGATGATTTCCTTTTGGTTTTTGTTTCTGTAGCTTGGCATTTCTTTGGATGAAACAGTCACTGAGAAGGATCTGGATGATTTGCTGTGGATCTTTGGCTGTGAGTCCTCCGCAGTAAGTAAAGACTGCATAGTCTTCATAATGATTATTAGATGTGGTGTCCAGGATGGCTCTGCTCTGCCTTTTGTGGGCTGAATGTGAGTGAGAACAGGGTCAAGTGTGGCAATGGCCAGCCCATTGTTCAGATTATGACACTGCCTGTCCCTTTCTTCCTGTGACTGTTGATAGCTAAAAGTCACTGTTAACAGACCCTGTTGAGGCCAGTACATCCAGGCTAGGTGGATTATTAGTGATGTGGCACCCTGACTTCAATACAAAGATTTGTGACATTGTATTCTGGGAAATTTATTACGCTCACTCATTTAATGAGTAATTTTCAAGTATGTAATATGTGCCGGGCATTACGCTATGCGCTGAGGTTTTGATGGCAAATCGGACACGATCCCTCCCTCCACTAAGTGTGTAGTAGACCAGTGAGGAGCCAGACACAAAATCCCAGCCTAGTCTGTGAGGAAACTGTAAGCAGAATAGATCAGCTTCTCACTGGGGCTTGGACCAATTTCCTACACTGAGATCTGAAATTTGAGGGTGAGTTATTATACGTTAAGATGGTGTGATAGAAGAGGAGGGTGGGTTCAGATGTCCCTGCTTTCCTGGGGAAACAGCCATAATAAAGGCCAGGAGGAGAGAGAGATAATCCTGCAGCACTGACGCAGTTCTGCATGACTGAGTGGCTTTCCACAGCAGTGACCTATTAGGGATGAGCAAGGCATGGGGTTACCCTTCCATAGGATTGAAGGGAGAGAAGCCAGTGGCTCCCTAGACCTCTGGCAAGACCCACCCAGAACACTCTACACACTTTCTCCATGGCTTGTTGCATGGATATGACTTTATGGAATATTTATTGAGTGAGCCAATGAAAGAAAGCTTTTACTATAGAAGCTGAAATACCTTCCAGAGTGCTGAGTGGTGATCTGTGGCTGTCTGGATTCTTTTGAGAATGTTATTCAGCTCTAGATACCAATTATAAACTACTAAGAAGCTTCACAATGTTCCCCCAATGTCAGATTTTATTAATTAAATCGGACCAAGTAAACTCCTTCCCCTATAGAACACTGGACTGAGTGTTCCTGAGATTATTGACCTGTATGCATATGAGGGATGTTTCTGGAGTCACTAATATGAGACTCAAACTGTGTATTTCCATTTGTTTTCTCTTGCTATGATGGCACATTCTGACCAAAAGCAACTTAGGGGCAGGAAGGCACAGTACATCACTGAGGGAAGCAGGGTAGGAACGCAGATGGAGACCATGAAGGAAGGCTGCTTACTGGCTTGCTTTCTCTCACAATCCAGGCCCTCTTGCCCAGTGGGCCCGACCCTCCCTCATCAATCCTCACTGAAGATAGTGCCCCATAGACTTGCCTCCAGGCCAATCTGATGGAGGCAATTCCTCAGTTGAGATTCTCTGTTCCCAGGTGACTTTAGTTTGGGTCAAGTTAACTAAAACAAACCTGCACACAATGCTATTAGCAAAGTGAGGGGAGAGGATGCATTTAATTGGATCTTCTAGATAGGAAATCCTTAAGATTCACATACGTTTTCTCCCTTTATTTGAGCAGCTTCTTGGCTCTCTGAATAATATCACTGATGAACAAATGTTTTTATTTTTGCTTATTTATTTCCCTTATGCTAATGATTGAACTCAGAACCTCACACACACTGGACAAGTAAGGACTTGACTACTGAGCTATCATTTACAGCTCTTGGTTGCTGCTCTTCTGGGGGAGTGTACTAGGTTTTTAACTTGAGCCTTGCTTATTATGCAAGGCAAGTGATAAACCCACAACTCAGATGTTCTGATTTTAATTTGTTGTTGTTGTTATTGTTGTTGTTGAGACAAGGCCTAGTGTATCCAACTATTGAACAATTTCTTTTTAGATTTATTTATTTTTATTTTACACGTATGAGTGCCTTGTCTGTATGAATATATGTGGTCGGAAGAGGGTGTCAGATTCCCTGGAACTGGAGTTACAGAGATTTGTGAGTCACCATGTGGGTGCTGGGAACTGAACCTTGGTCCTCTGGAAAAGCAACTAGTGCTCTTAACCATTGAGCCATCTCTCCCTCTTCGTAAAGACTGAACTGTTCATCTTCTTGCCTCTACCTCGCTAGCACTAGGATTATAGGTGTGTGCCACACATCCAGTTTGTGCTGCTCTGTGGACAGAATGCAGATCTCCTGCATGCTTCAGAAGCATTCTGCCAAAGGAGCTATGAACTCAGCCCCTCAAATGTTTATAATGTTAGTGAAATACAAGTCTGCAACGATCTCTGTGACCCTCACAGCAGCAGAGAGATGAGCTGAGGGAGGCAAGAAGGCACGTTGACTCAACGCACCTCAGCGACTGCCACTTTGGTTCACACTTTGGGAGTCTGACCCCAAGTGGTTTATTTTAGGCGTATTTAAGCACAGCACAATGTGGTGAAAATTATTCTGGTGATGAGTAACTCAATCCTGAGTATACAACAAAGCATGCATAAATCTCCTTGAGGAGCAAATTAAGCTAAATACAGATCCTATGTAACTACATCGAAACTCTTTGTCAAGTCCATAAAGATAGTTTCTAGAATTTAACTGAGAAAAACAGATTTGCTTATGATTTATTGAGAAAAATAAATTCACAATAAGGATCTGGAAGAGGTTCCAGTGCTGGAAAAGTCCCCAGCCATGAAGATATTGAGGATAGCACACGAAAGTCACCAGGCTAGAAAGCCCATCTGCTCCAGCCTTCCTAGCAGAAAACAGGTTTTACATTCCTTCCCTTGAAGGAACAGCCCTATGTGCTTAATATTTCAGGTTCCTCTAGTACATGGCTGTGAGCACAAAGACCTACGTGCCCCCTACCCAGGTCTTCTGTTTTTTTTTGTTTTTCTTTTGCTGCTCATGCTTTTGGTATAGTATTTAAGAAATCATTGTTAAAGCTGGACATAGTAGCACAATGCATACCTTTCATCCCAGCACTTGGGAGACAGAAGCAGGTGGACCTCTGAGTTTAGAGATAGCCTATCTATATAGCAAGTTCCAAGACAGCCAGGACTACATAGTGAAGCCCTGTCTCAAACAAGAAATAACAAAGAACAAGAAACCATTGCTAAATCATAGGTCCTGTATATCTGTCCCTTTATTTTCTTCTAAGTGTTCAATTAGTTTGGCTTTTAAATGAATGTCTTGATACATTATTTTTGGAATTTTTAATCTAGCCTGGAAGCTTCTAGCCATGCCATGTCCTTCAGTTTCCACGGTCTTTCTTGTAGGAATTGGTAGCTGAAAGCATGGGAGAAGAAAGGAGAGGTATTCTGGGGTCTTCATTCAAGAGAAGCAGCCCATTTCTCACACATCAGGTGTTCAACAGGTTTGTGTGGCTTCAGTGAATTCTGCATTTTGTGTCCTGGCAATGAACCAGAGAGCTTGGGAGGGTGTTGCTTCTGATGCTGACCATTAGGTCCTGGGTTATTGCCATTCAGCCAGGCTCACTAATATACCCATGTCAGACAGAACCCATCCCTGATGTGAGCCAAGCATACCTTGTCTTGTGACCACTCCACTGTGCTGGGGCTGTGATGGGAAGGGGAATTTGCAGATGTATTTGCTAGGCTGAAGTTGGTCTCAGGAACTCTCTCTAGCCTCTTCCCAGGGTTCTCTCCCTCTTAAAGGTAGCTTCTTGCACCAGGTGTGCTCTGAGGTCCGACTAGAGTCTCTGCCCTTCCCTATGACGTACAATTAACATGGCTTTGGGGTACGACTCCTTCCTTATTTTGTATGAGGATCAGCCTGACTCTAATTCAATGGCTCTGACCTTATGTTTTATGTTCACAGCTATCACTCAGAAACCAACCTTGTCCGGTATATGAAGAAACTAGAAAACAAAGACATTTCCCTTGTTCACAGCATGATTCCATTGGTAGCTGTTTGTGGCCTTTCTTTTCACTAGACCCATCCCGAGTCCTCCTGTGCATCGTATCTAAATACAATGCAAGGGGAAGAAGCAGTGCCTTGTGGGGAGGTGGGAGGGTTGAGAGATGGGCTGTAGATGATCATTAATGTGATGATGCTTCTTGGATCTGTTTCTTCAAGGGATCCTGCACCATGAAGCTCAATAGCGCCTCCGAACTCACAGTAAGTTGGTCTTGTCTGTGAAGCGGGTACTTAGGGGCAGATTTCCAGTTTGTACAGAAGTGGATGAAAAAACCTCCCTGGACTGTGACTATATGCTTTAATGATCCTTTACTTTGCCATTCTGCAGTCATGGCAGAGACCCTGATATTCCTCACAACTTAATCAGTTAAATTTGTGGATAAAGCAGGTGTGGTGCTACATGCTCTCAATCCCAGCACTCAGGAGGCAGAGGCAGGCAGATCTCTGAGTTGAGGGCTAATCTGGTGTAAAAAAATTGAGTTTCAGGACAGAGAAACTCTGCCTCAAAAACCAAACCAAAACAACAACAACATTTACGGCTAAAACTTATTCTTCTTACCATCAAAGCTTTACCTCATGATAGTTTTAAAGCCACTGATATAAGTGATCGTCCCAGCTTAGGGTCCCAAATAGCTAGGTCTGCAATCATGTCTACCATGCCCAGTTATGTAAGATTATTATTGCTGTTACTATCTTTCATGGTTTTGTGTAGTGTGTGTGTAGTGTGTGTGTGTGTGTGTGTGTGTATGTGTGTGTGTGTGTGTGTGGTGTGTGTACATGCATGCCGCAATGCACAATGGTTCTCTCGTTCTACTGTGTGGGTCCCAGGGATCAAGTCAGGTCATCAGGCAACTGCATCACTGACTCATCTTGCCAACTCCGTAAAATTGATTTTTTTTTTAAATTAAAACAGGCAACTAGTTTTTATTTTTTGTTTTCTAAATCTAGGCTTTAAAAAAACTTCTATTTTTACCAATTTGTAGTTAGCCTCCAAGGCAGACTTAAGAACCCCAAGCATGGTCTGGAGGTTGGCTCTGTGGTAGAACACTTGCCAGGCATCCATGGTTTGCCTCTTAGTTACAACAACAGAGAAAACAATTGAAGGGCTAAAGTAAACTTCTGACAGTCCCATACCTGTAATCCCAGCACTTGGAAGGCAAAGGCAGTACCTTGAGTAACAGACAAAAAATATATACCTCTTTCTGTAAATCCAGTCACAGTGTCAGAAGGGTGAGATCTGAGGTTTAAATTTATTATCTGCATCAACAGGAATTTTATTAACATGGTGTTGTGAGAGGTGCTCATCTCTACAAGGCCAAGATGATTTCAGCAGAGCTAACGTATTCCTTTTATCTCTTGGGATTATTCTGATATTGCGAATTGTTTCAAGCAAAGGAACCGATTTGGTGTTAGGAAGGATCTTTCCTATTGGCATTTCTGTTCATGGCTGGTTCTGTTCAGTGAAAAGAAAATAATATGTATGCATGTGTGCACATGTAAGAGTTGGACTAAGCTCACTGCTTCTGGGATGTAAGTCTGTTCTGGGACCTTTCTGCTCCTGGATAGATAGAATCGGATTTCCGTATGAGTTTTCTTCTTGGCTTTTGTGTTCGACTTGTACAATGTAGATAGTAATAGTTCCTATTTCCTTAGGTTGTGCAGAGAAACTGAATGCATATATATTCTAAGTGCCTCGACAGCCCCTGGCTCCTTGGTGCCATTCTTGGTGTTGGTATATTGTCATTACCATCATCATTAAAATCGTTGTTACTTTTACAGTGTACACGTGCTTATGTTCCTCTTCTTGCTCTTCAGCCCATCACATGGAAAGAATTTGCTAACATCCACCCCTTTGTGCCTCTGGACCAAGCCCAGGGATACCAGCAGCTTTTCCAAGAGCTGGAGAAGGATCTGTGTGAGCTCACAGGTTATGACCAAGTCTCTTTCCAGCCTAACAGGTAAGGGATTTTGTTTCCTCTTTCTTGTTAGGAGCTAACACCCACCTCCAAAAATCAATTATCATTTCTTTTCTTCTCTCTCTTTTTTTTTTTTTTTTTTTTTGGTTTTTCGAGACAGGGTTTCTCTGTGTAGTTTTGGTGCCTGTCCTGGATCTCGCTCTGTAAACCAGGATGGAACTCACAGAGATCTGCCTGGCTCTGCCTCCCGAGTGCTGGGATTAAAGGCGTGCGCCACCATGGCCCAGCTTGAAAATTGTCATTTCTATGTATCCTATTTTTATCATTTATTACTACATATTATTCTAAGTTGTCTGGGCACTTAGACTGTACTGGAGGGGTATGGCCAGAAGTCCAAGGTGGCCTCATTTACATAGTGGAAAGTTTGGTGATCATGTGTGGTCTGGAAGAGAAATTGGGAATGTTGAATAGGGCCTTGGTGTTTTTCACCATATGGACCTCTCCCTGATGTTCCTTGGGCTTCCTTAGAGAGGAGTGCTTCTCTTAAACTCAGGTTTCTGAGTTCAAAGGAGAATGTTCCAGGTGAAACCATGCAAAATTACAGATGTTTCAGGCCCAGCCTCCCAAGTCACACAGGCTGCTCTGAAAGTGAAACATGGTACATCAACTTAGATGTTTTTATTTTGTATCAGAACTATCCACACAGAATCTATGAGTGAGCATAATAACCATAAATTTTGACTTTGTGTAATACTAACAAAGTCATCACTGATTTTTCTACTTCCTTGGGATATTTAGATGCTAAATACAAAAAATGTCAAGTTTATCCTTGCTGGGCATGGTGGCACACACCTGTAACCATAGCATTCAAGAGGCAGAGGTAGGTGGCTCTGTGAGTTCAAGGCCAGCATGGCTCTACATAGTGAATTACAGGCCAACCAAGGCTACAACGTGTTTTTTTTTTTTTGTTTTTTTTTTTTTTTTTTGTTTTTTTATCCTGTTTGTTTGTTTAATCCCTGCTTTTCCATTTATTTCCTTAAAGTATAAACCCAGGGGACATTTACAGCCTGGCCGAGCAAAGTCTAATAATATTTAATTGCCTTTCCATTTCCCATTGAGCCCAGCATGGATTGCTTCGACTTGTTCCCAGAACTCTTTTTGCCATTCTTAAAAATCACTCAATAGCACACAACAAATTCACTCTAGAAACCTTTGGTTCCGAATTATGATACAATGTTTAAGGCAAACACAAACAAGAAGTATGTCTCTCAGGGACACAAGGTGAAACAAGCTGAAATTATTGTTAGTATATTTGACTCTTAAAGCTGAGGAAGCTGCTGTGCTGGCTACTTTTATGTCAACTTGACCTAAGGCACAGTCATCAACAGAGGCGGGAGCCTCTGCTGAGAAGCGGGAGCTTCTGCTGAGAAAATGCCTCCATAAGATCAAGCTATAGACAAGCTGGTAAGGCATTTTCTTAGTGATTGATGGGGGAAGGCTCAGCTCATTCCGGGTGGGGGCCACCTCTGGGTTTGATGGTCCTGGCTTCTATAAGAAAGCAGGCTGAGCAAGCCGTGAGGAACAAGCCAGTAAGCAGCACCCCTCCGTGGCCTCTGCATCAGCTCCTGCCTCCAGGTTCCTGCCCTGTTTGAATTCCTGTCCTGATTTCCTCCAGTGATGAACAGCGGTATGGAAGTGTAAGCCGAACAAATCCTTTCCTCCCCAATTTGTTTTTGGTTGGGGTGTTTCATCACAGTAGCCATAGTAACCCTAACTAAGACAGTTGCTTTTGAAAAAAGAAAGTGCAAATGGGTTGGGAAGATGGTTCGATGAATTCAAGGGCCTGTTGAGCAATCATGAGGATGTGGTAGAAACTCAGGGCTCCGATAGTCAGATGGAGGCAGATTCCCCAAATCTATTACTGTTTTTTTTTTTGTTGGTGTTGTTTTTTTTTTTTTTTGGATTTTTTTTTTTTTTTTTGTCTGTTTGTTTTTAAATCTAGACAAGGTCTTGCTGGCCTCAAATTCACAGCAATTCTCTTAACTCAATCTCCCAAATGCTGAAATTTTAGGCCTGAGCCACCAGGCCAGGTTCAGCTTTTTAACTGTTATAGTCCATAATATAACTTTTTCTTCAGGGAATATTTTAAACTCTTTAATTAATTAATTAATTAAATAATTGGGATAAGATCTCACTATGTAGTTCTTGGCTGGCCTGGAGACCCAATATATAGACCAAGCTGGCCTCAAATTCATAAAGATCTTTCTGCCTCTGCCCCCTGAGTATTGGGATTAAAGCTGTACGATACCATGCCTGTCTTCTTTGTCATTTCTGGTGTTGGGTTTGACTGAGGGCCTCATGTATTCTAAGTCTGCAGTCTACCACTGCAGTACTTGCTAACTCCTAATACTTTTTGACTTATTAAAAAAAATGCAACATCCTGAGTTGGACGTGGTGGTGCACTCCCATGGTCCCAGCATTGGGAGATGGAAGTAGGAGAAGCAGGAGTTCAAAGCCAGTCTGGGCAACATGAGACCCAGTGGGAGATCTGGGGACAGCTGAGGCTTAGTGTGTTCTCCGCTCCTGAGTTCTGTGTTGCGTTTTGTGTGCGTGTGGATAATATGTAGAAATATTTTTCATAAAAATACTGGCTAGAGTGTCACCTTTCTCCAAATATTCCAAAGCAGCTTTCATTTGAGAAATTTCTATAGTGTCCATGAAATTAAACATCATGTTCTTCTTTAGATACAAGGAAGGACTAAATGTACAAACGTAGATAAAACTAAGCTGAGTATGTGGCAGCTACTTCTAAATCTCAGGCTTCTCACCCGGATTCCTGGCAAGGGGGCTCTAATAAAAAAAAAAAAATTGAGCTTTATATAGCCTTAAGTTTTTGTTCCACTCTTAGCTGTTATAAACTGCCTCCCTGTCTCTGTATATAATTTGTTATTTTTTATTTGAGGTTTTCCTCACACACTGACTATCTGTACTTGTACACCAGCATCCATACACCTGGGTAGGGAGGCTTTAGTTAGCTGAAGAACAGTGGGATCTCCTCACCTCCAGCCTCTTGGCAGCTCTTTGGTTCTTGATCAGTTATTCTGGTTTCATCTAGCATACTGAATTGTCTTAGGGATTCTTGGAAGAATAAGTACTAGTTTTAGATGAAGTTTTCCATTGGTTTCCCTTCATTTTGCATTAAACAGGGAACTACATAGCCATCCTCCCCCTGCCTGAGTGGCCGCAGAGGCAGCTCAAGCCACTGCTCACTCAGCACGAGTGGGTCTGAGGCTTGCCACCCCTAAGTATAAGTGTTGCCTCCTGCAGCCTGCCATGTAGCTCCAGGCCCTCAGCTTTTCATTTCAAATAGATGTTAAATCTACGGTCTGAAGTTCCCTTCCACATGAGATACTTTTCTGATGGCCTCTGCCTGGTTTATACAGATGAGCATTTTTCATAATACTTTCTCACCAAAAGATGGCACTCATGACTTTGTTTAACGATTCCTATGTAGTTAAGCTTCACATGGCATTCAAACCTACTTGCGATATTTAGACGAGACAGCTGATACTAAGAACATCTAAGGCAAAAACCAACCGTTCAGCATTTCCAGCCTTTCACATAGTGCTCTCCTATTGGATTACTGGCTCTTAGGTCCAAACAATGTCATCTTAAAAAAAAAAATTATACTTATTTATTGACTGGTGTGTGAGAAAGTTTATGTGTATGGACACATGTACCACAGCATTCATGTGGTTGGAGAACAATCCACATGAGTCGATTCTCTTTTTCTTCCCACCATGTGGGCCTGGGGCTCAAATTCAGGTCATCAAGCTTGGTGGCAAGCTCCCCTTTAACTCATTGGCCCCTCCCACCATCTCCCATTCTCTTCTTTCCATTCTCATCTATACCTTGGCTGACTCTGCCACAAAACAAGATGAGGGGATGATCTGAGAAAAAGCTGGGGTAAATACAAAATACATTTTTAAGAATTTTGCTTTCTTAATATATCTACATGGTCTCCTCCACTTTTCCTCCTTCCAACTCCTTTCACCCCTTCTTGACCCCTTTCAAATTCATGTCCTCTTTTTTCTTTGTTACACACACACACACACACACACACACACACACACACACGCAGGCACGCACACAATCTGTTGAGTCTGTTTAGTGTGGTTGGTGTGTATATGACTTCAAGACTGACTACTTTCTGTTAAATAACTAACGAGGGAGCTTATCCCTAGGGAAGACTAGTTGCTTGTAGTTCTCTGTCCAGGAGAGGAGTCCCATGAGAAATTTCCCCTTCTGTGTTAGCGTGTCTATTGGTGTTGTCTTTGTTCATCCCGTGTTTAGGCAGCCATATTGTTGAGGTGTTGTGGGTGTGGCTTCCCTGGCATTTCTAGGAGACACAAGTTTTCTTGGTCCTTATCAAGTCTTTCTGCCCAACTTCCTTAGTGTTCCCCAGCTTTCGGTTGTAGATGTGTTCACTGAGGCTGGGCACCCGTGATCTCTTATTCTCTGTATGTTGACAAGTTGTGGTTTTCTCCAGTGATCTCCATCTGCCATAAAGAGAAGCTTCTTTGATGAGGGGTGAAAGCTACATGTATCTGGGGTGTAAGGATGAGTGTTGAGAACGTAGTTAGGGATTGTGCTGGTTTAGTCACGTGGCAGCTGTAGATTCTCCAAGATCCAGGACTTCACTAGCCCTGTGTAGTTACCTAGGTTTCTAGTATTAGGCATGATTTCCTTCCTGTTGGGCAGGTCTTAAGTTCAATTACACAGCTGTTGATTACCTCCAGGATATGAGGGTCTGTGGCTAGAGTTTTCCTGCCTGGCCCACAGTCAGGATAAATCTCTTTCACCTGCCAGTCCCACAGCCGCTCAGACCCAACCAAGGAAACACAGAGACTTCTATTGCTTACAAACTGTATAGCCGTGGCAGGCTTCTTGCTAACTGTCCTTATATCTTAAGTTATCCATTTCCATAAATCTATATCTTGCCACATGGCTCGTGGCTTACCGGCATCTTCACATGCTGCTTGTCCTGGCAGTTGCTGGCTGGCAGGCAGTGACTCCTTCTGCCTTCCTGCTCTTTTAATTCTCTCTGTTAGTCCCGCCTACTTCCTGCCTAGCCACTGGCCAATCAGTGCTTTATTAGCAACACATTTGCCATACAGAACATCCCACAGCACTTCCCCCTTTTTTTTTTTCAAAAAGGAAGGTTTTAACCTTAACAAAGTAAATTACATATAATTTGGGAATTTGGGCGTAGCTTCTCTTACTGCTTCCTGCTGGAGGGGGGCGCTGTATCTTATAGGGACACAAAGAAAATTTTAGGATCATGGAGTAGTCCGTGAGGGTGTATCGTCTGAGCCAGTTGCCTTGAAACGGTTCTGGATGTTGGATCATCTGGGCCATGGTGTCATCGGAGACCTTTCAGGTGGTCTTGGCTGGTCAAACCTGATGTATCTTAATCTGGAACAAATCCATAGCCTCTGGCTTTCTGTGGAAACAAAATCAGAGCTTCCTTTCCAAAGCAACATATCCTTACATCCAAATTTTGAAGTCAAGGTATCTTTAAAATATACATATTGGTTTAACTTAGCTTCCTTTACAATCAAATATCTCTCTGCAGTTAAGAATCCCAAAGACAACACAATCCAGATTCTCTGTGTGATATCCATCTTTAGTGGCTTATATTTTATACTACCTTTACTGTCTCTTTAAAGACTTTATTTTTCAAAACTATCTATTTCTTTATATATCACCTTTTTTTGTCTCTTTCAAGCCTACATATTTTTTTACATACATTTTAAAGCATTTAAAGTCTTGTTCCATCTGAATCTGTCTTATTGTGAACCTGTTACTTTAAACTGCAGCATTCTAAGACTGAAAAGGTGCTGTGGCTGCTGGCTCCGCCCACCTCAGCTTCCCAACATGGCGGTGATACGTTTACCGTCAGCTCTGGGAGCCTTCGTGTGTCTATGCTTCTATCAAAGCAGCCTTTAGCCCAGAAACCTCTTTTTTTTGTTTTGTACTAGCAAAAGCTAAATCCACCATGCAGCTTAATGTGCCACTTGCAGAGGCCTCATTCCCGCCATACTGCAGGTCGAGCACACACGCCAGGAACCCACAAGTAGCTCAAACCAGCAAGCTGCCGCTCATTTGAGAGAGATAATTAGGAAGCTGTTTTTAGCTCCGTTTTAGAATCTTTTCTCAGGTTTTAGGTGGAAATTACTGCCCCACGTTCTGGCGCCATTTGTGGCTAGAGTTTTCCTGCCTGGCCCACAGTCAGGATAAATCTCTTTCACCTGCCAGTCCCACAGCCGCTCAGACCCAACCAAGGAAACACAGAGACTTCTATTGCTTACAAACTGTATAGCCGTGGCAGGCTTCTTGCTAACTGTCCTTATATCTTAAGTTATCCATTTCCATAAATCTATATCTTGCCACATGGCTCGTGGCTTACCGGCATCTTTACATGCTGCTTGTCCTGGCGGTTGCTGGCTGGCAGGCTGGCAGGCAGTGACTCCTTCTGCCTTCCTGCTCTTTTAATTCTCTCTGTTAGTCCCGCCTACTTCCTGCCTAGCCACTGGCCAATCAGTGCTTTATTAGCAACACATTTGCCATACAGAACATCCCACAGCAAGGGTCACTATACATTTTTTTAAAGTCCCTTTCTACAGGGGAAAGTGTTAATCCCACCGATCAAGAATAAGATCACTACCACAGTTTAAAGCCAAATTTGAAGCAATCTTCAATTAAATATTGGCCAGGTGGATGGGCTCTGGCCAGGTCCAAACCCAGGTTCCCAGGAAATTGTCTAGAATCACTGCTTGTAGCCACTTACGAAGGGAAACCCATAATTCATTGCATTTCCCATCATGTCCAATCAGTGGCAAGCATACTTCCTGACATACCTCCATCCTGCAAACCTCCCACCCACATGTGATCAAGCACAACAATGCAGATGAATCAAACAAACTTGTTTAGGAGAATGAAAAACATGGGGCTTGTTGTCTCCCACAAACAGCAGCCTTCAGCATTTCAGGAACTATCTGTCATTGGGCAAGAGGCTTGCAAATCAAAGGCATATTTGTTTCATGGATCTCTTAGGCACAGTAATTAAAACTTAAAACATAACTTTGGCTCTCACAAAAGGATGACTTGCATGTGACTTGCCTGGGCTGAAGGATAGAATTCTATTTGGAACAAATCTCCAGAGCATTTATTACAGAGCCACCTCATAAAGATAGAATTCTTTCGATTCTTTGTAGGGGAATGCACAGAACTCCAAACCCAGACCCTGCTGGCAAGGGTCTGGGTTAGCTGAGATAAGGCAAGCACACCGTGTGAGCACTACAGTGACTTTCCATGTGCAGTAGGTGTGCAGGTTGACCTTCAGTCATGTGAGCATGTGAAGTAAGATGAAATGAGGGGTGTGTGTGTGTGTGTGTGTGTGTGTGTGTGTGTACTCAAGGAAGTGAGAAGAAGGTATCAGAACCCCCAGCGAACTGAACCATCCCCTGGAAAGAGCAGAAATGCTCTTAACCGCTGAGTTCTCTCTAGCCCTAGCAATAAGAGTTTGCTGAGGGAAGGGGATTATTCATTCATCAGTCAGTGTTTATCAAACATCCTTTTCCTTTTTATCAGCATACTTGGCACAGAAAATAAAGTTAAGAACAAAGCGAACAAGAACTTTGCTTTCAGGGATAGCCTTTGGGGGGCCTACATAACGAAAAGAAGTCAATTATTAGGATCTGGAGACACTGTCCAGCACAAGGACCTTGGGCTGAAAGCTCCAGCATGAAAATTGGCTAGATATGATTTGAGGGTAGCCTAGGCAGCTCAAGGATAGTAGAAGAAATTGATATAAAAGGCACAGGACTGGGGCTGGGATGGCCTTGACGAAGAGTTGGACTGGTGGCTTTGGGAAGGCTTGTAAAGTTGGACAAGTTGAAGAGTGGGTAGGATTGGATGATACATTCTTTGTGTGATTTCCTCACCACTCAATAATATCTGCACGGTTTTTAATCCCCATTGAGGAGATGACAGAGCAGCACAGGGGGACCATGTAACGAGTGATGACAGTGATTTTCATAGTGAGAAGTTCATTTCCTTGTTCTGGAAATAAAAGGCATCAGCCTTTTATTAAAGGCACATGCCTTTAATCCTAGCACTTGGGAGGCAGAGGAAGGCAGATCTCTGAGTTCAAGGCCAGCCTGGTCTACAGAGAGTGAGTTTCAGGACAGCCAAGGCTACACAGAGAAACTCTGTCTTGAAAAACAAAAAACAAATAACAACAACAATAATAAAAGGTGTTGTGTGCTAGTACTTTGGTTTCAGAAGTCAGTAAAGCCAATGAATAGCCTTTGCCCGTGGAAAAGCAGAGGGGGTAAAGCTGACTCAGTGTTGGGGGACAGCTGCTAGGTGTCTTGGCTCTTGGCAGACAAGTTGTTTTGTTTCATTGCATTTAACTAAAGCTCCCAGTTTAGCCAGTCACTGTCTGTCTTCCCTGCATGCCCCCACCCCCGACAGGTGATTGAACACAGGGCCTCAAACTTGCCAGGCAAGCACTCTACCCCAGTCCATGCCCCCATCCCAGAGTTTGCTCTTGTGACTTTCCACCCTCGGGACACTAACATGCTCAAAGAGCAGTTCTGTTTGCAAAGGAAACCTGTGTCTCCTTGACACGGGCTGATACCATTCTAAACATGAGGGCGTGGTGGGCTATATCTCAGAGAGTGTAGAGTGGGAGACAGAGCATTGTGAGTGAAACAGAGAGACTTACTGCTCATTTCCCACGCCTTGCTTCATGGCGTACCAGGACATCGACCCATTTGCGGCTGACTCAACATTGCTCACAGGAACATTAGTCATTAAGAATGTTCTTTAAGTGGTGCCTACAAGATAATGTTCGAGCGTCTAGTAGCTATGTAGAGTCAAGGATGATACCATGGCAACAGCAGAAAGTTGCTGTGGAGATAGTGTGGCCTTTGTCTGACTCAGTATCCATTAATATTAGAAAAATTTTTATTATTCTAGGTGTGATCATTTTGTTGCAGTTATGATTTTAAAATATCTTTCCTTTGAATTATACGTTTTGGTTTGATCTAATGAAATATGAGCCTGAGCTTTGTTTTATAATTGCTTAGTTCAGCATAAAAGGGTTTAATTCAGTATGTGTTTAAAAATGAGATTCACCATAAACTAATCCTTATATTTTCTTATAATTTCAAAATTTCCCTCTTGTTAAAGCTGGGTAATGGGTTCTTTATAGTTCCTTATATTTTACCAGTCAAATTCCCTTAGTAAAACCAGGTCTGTCTGATGGTCCTGAGCTGATAAGCAAGGCCCCCCTTTGGTTAGTGCCAAGCTGCTACTTTTGTTCCTGTAAAGATCCTAGATGAACTAGGACCATGACTGCTTAATGCATGGTTAGTGTCTGGTAAATTCTGAATGAACCCTAGGACCATGACTGCTTAACATGGTTAGTATCTGGTAAATTCTGAATGAACCCTAGGACCATGACTGCTTAACGTGTAGTTGGTATCTGGTAAATACTGAAAGAACAAGTGAGATCACAGCCCTGACTCTTCTTGTCTTTGCAGTGGAGCCCAAGGGGAGTATGCTGGACTGGCCACTATCAGAGCATACTTAGACCAGAAAGGAGAGAGGCACAGAACGGTGAGCATGGGCAGGTGGTGCTTTGCTCCCTGTGGGTGGTCACAGGCTGAGATCCCAGGGTCCCTTTTGTTCTGTGGGCTCTGCCTTCCAGTCTCCTTGGAAGTGAACAGGGAAGCAAATATCAAGAAACACATTTTTGTGAACTGACCATCATGATCCTTGACTCCAAGACATCCCACGTAATCATTGCAACAGAAAACATCCAGACATAAAAGGCTTTTTGTGCAAACGCAGCATATGGAGTCATCCAGCTGGCCATGGGAGTGCTCTCTGGGGAGCAGAGGGAGGTGGGCAGCAGGATCATTACCAGTGCTGTCCGCCTCCTTGGCTCAGCCCTAGCCCTGGGCCTAAGACCGTAGCAATTTTGAGCCTAAGCATAGTCTGGGTCATATGTTTCCTCAATAGATACCCATTGAATGAATATGTTCCCCACGGGATTGTTCTCAGCTCTAAACAACCATGATGGGGAACAGATGCATTTCTGCTACACTGTTTGCTTAGGGCATGGGATTGAGTGTGCAGAAATGACTCCTCTCAGATTTTCTGGGGACCAGCTGGTGCTACCAGACACCACTAGGTCCCCAGAAAGGTGTGTTATGATCTAACCAAAGCCTCTAGTTACGGCCAAAGGAGGCCTCTGTTCCTGGTCCCTCCATTTTGGAGGTCAGCTCTATGCTAGGGTTTCTACTCAGCTGTGAGGTAGGTGTCAGGAGCATGACAAAGGCCCCAACCATTCCAGGAGAGTTCCAGAAGGTTCTTACCTAAGTAGGTAATATCAGTGAGTGGTAATCCAAGCTCAGGTCCTTTCTGAGTTTATTAAAGTTGAAAGGATTTTCTGGCTAGTCTGGATTTTGCAATGAAGAATTTTGAAACTTTCACTTCCTCCTTGGAAAAAAATGGAAAAGGAGCATTGTCTCCCTGTGTCTTCCCATTGGGAATAGATTTTTTTTTTCCCCCTGTGGTGCTGGTGATTGAACTCAGGCCTTTCCCACACTGGGGCAATAGTGTACACCTGAGCTACATTATCAACAATTTTTGTTTTGTTTGTTTGTTTACTATCATTATCACAGATATATATATATAGCCCAGGCTGGCCTCATACTCTGTCCCACTGAGAACGCCTTGAACTCCTCCCTCAACCACCTGTCTCTACCTCCAGGTGCTGAGAGTATCTCTCTGAGCCCATGCCCAGCTTGTTTTGATAGTTTGATTGGTTTGCATGTGAGTTGAGGTAGGGTCTCAGAACCTAGTTGAGGCTGGCCTTGTTTTGATAGTTTGATTGGTTTGCATGTGAGTTGAGGTAGGGTCAGAACCTAGTTGAGGCTGGCCTTGCGCTTGCAACTGTTTTGTCTCAGTATCCTAAGCGTTGGGTTCCCAAGTGTGTTCTACCATACCTGTCATTGAACTGACTTTTAACAGTTGTTGAAACAAGCCATTGATGAGTTCAGAAGTTCCTGGACCCTGGGCATGCACGGGGGACAGTGTGGTGGCCTGAGATCTGATGATACAGTAGACAGATATTCGAATTTGGATTTGTTCACTCAGTTTTCTTGAGATTTTCATCTCTTAACTATGAGGAAAAAGTGGGACCTAGGAATGTTCTTAGACCTCAGAGCCTTAGGGAATCAGAAAGGGAACTATGGAGCTGAGATGTCCAGTGACAGAGTACCAGATAACCCACTCCTGGTTCCTTCATGGTTCCCGAATACCTGTCATCAGCCTCGGGGCTCCTTGTCATGGACTCTTTCACTGTTGTGTGTTTGGGTCTCCAAAGTCTTATTGTGAGACCATCCACACTGCAGAGCCATTGCTTGACAGAAACCATCAAACCAGTGGTTCCCAACCTTCCTAATGCTGAGATCCTTTAACAGTTCCTCATGCTGTGCTGACCCACAACCATAAAGTTGTTTCGTGACTACTTCATAACTAGAATTTTGCAACTGTTGTGAATCATAATATAAATATTTTTCAGAGAAAGCGGTTTGCCAAAGGGGTCTTGACCCACAGGTTAAGAACCATTGCACCAAACCCACACCAACAGTGTCTGTGAAAGGCCCATGACTAAGCAGTGATAAAGGGCCAGTCAGAATTTAGATTCTTTCCACTCTCTAGTACTTTCCAAACCTCAAATTTACCTACTTCTGTGTTCTGACACCTGGAAATAGTTGCTTTGATATAGGAGTTGGGGACCACGCCAGAAACTCCAAATGAGGGATCTTCTGAATTGGGTAGACCTCCATCTTCAGTGATTGGCTCTCTGTGGCTCTCACTCCCTGTCTGAACATCCCAGTCCTCCTTCTGTACTCCCCATGTCTTGGATGTGACATCTTCCCTGGCACCATTCTGCACACTGGTCAGTAAGAGGAGAAAGGTAGGGAAGCCCCCCAGCTGCTGAACTCAGAAACACAACGGAACTCAACAGTCTGGAAATACTGGCGTCCTTCTTAGACAAACAGTTTTAATATAAGCCCCCTTTTAGAGAAAAAAAGAATGACTTATTTTTCAAATAGCCAGAGAAGATTTTCCACATTAGTGATGTCTAAGGCAGCTGCTCTCACACAATAGGCTCTAATGGAGCTCAGTTGAACGTATCCTTCTCTCTTGAAAAGGAGTTGGAGATGTTATGTGCTATAAAACTGCCCAGCTTCCCGATGATTCTCTGTCTTCAAGCTGCTTTTGGAAGTTATTTCACATTTGTTCTTTGGTCAAGTCTAGGAGGCTCCTGAAATAGAATGCCCAAGCTCATGATTCATAGTTTAATTTGGGAAAAATAAGTTATTTAGTAAACATATTTAACAGTTACCTTGTGCCAGGCACAAAGCACTTTACAGCTAATCTCTCACTTAGCTGGTCAAACCTCAACTCAAGTGTTTTGACCAGAGACTAAGTTTTTTATAGAAGGGGATTGTTTTTGTTTTTTGAGACAGGGTTTCTCTGTGTAACAGCCCTGGCTGTCCTGGAACTTGCTTTGTAGACCAGGCTGCCTAGAACTCACAAAGATCCGCCTGCCTCTGCCTCCCAAGTGCTGGGATTAAAGGCATGCACCGCCATCACCTGGTAAAACACAGAAGTTTTAACTTGTCATTCATTTAGCAGTTCTTTGGGGATGAAATCTGTGTTCTACACCAAGCTTCCTGGAAGTTAGGACAAGCATCCTCCTAAAGGATATAAGCGTACCATAGTTAGGTTCACCTTAGAGTCTAAGGCTTGGAGAAAACATCAAACTAATAATTCTGTGTCCAGCATTACACTGTGATTTTAAAGTGAGGGAAAGTAACTTAAGGTCGTTAGACTCCACAGAACACAACTGTGTCTACAGTACCTCTCTCCATTGTTCCAGGGTAGGATTGGTTTTCCATGGCTGCTCCCACAAATGATTGTAAACTCAGTGTCTTATGGCAGCATTTGGGGACTGTCCTACAGCTAGAGGCCAGAATCAGAAACTGTCTTCATGGTGTTGGCAGAGTGCTTTCCGTAGGCCAAGCAAGGGAGGACCTGTTGCCTTCCCTCCTGGGCTCATGGCCTCTTCTTGCTTTGTCCCTCACAGCTCCCCCCTCTAGAGCCAGCTCCCTGTGATGGACACCTGTGAGTACCCCTTAGGCACAGCTGAAAATCCAAATTCAGAATAATCCTCTCACCTCCGGGTGTTTCAGTCTCTTCTGCCATAGAAGCTAACCCCAGGTGTTCCCAGGCCTTGGGCATGAAAAACTTGGGAGAATGTTACTCGCCTAAACACAGGACAGTTGACATTTTCAGCTCTTATTTTTGTTTCTGCAAACCCTTTGTATGAATTCTTAATTTTGGCCCACTAGGAATATTTTATATTCATTTTTAACATCCTCCTTTCCCATTCTTTATCATATTCTGTCCTAAAGTGTTACTTTCATCCTCGGATGTAGAATAAAAATAACTTGTGAGAAAGGATAATGCCTCCAGCCTTGGTCCTGATAAATGAAGGAAAAAAAAAAGTTTAACCACATAAAAGAAGTGTTTAAACAAAGAAAAGGATTGAGGAAAATTCGGCTTAGACAGTATACGACTTACAGCAATTTAAAAGGAGCTTAGTCAGTTAGCAGGAGAGTGGAAACTAAATCCATTTGCCCTTTGCTTAAAGTTCTGATGGGGATGGTGTGTGTGTGTGTGTGTGTGTGTGTGTGTGTGTGTGTGTGTGTGCGCGCGCGCGCGCATGCAGGTGACTACAGAGTTGAGCTATCTGATCCTTGGAGCTAGGAAGGGGATTGGAACTCAGGCTGTCTTCAAGAGCTGTACATACTCTTAACTGCTGAGCCATTTATCCAGCCTTCTCCATTTTGTATGAGTGCATTTGTGTATTTGAGTATGTTTGTGCATTTGAGTATATCTATGTGTCTGTATATGGGTTGGTGTGTGTGTTTGCACACATGTTTTTCTTAAGTTGACCACTGTTTTGGAGGAATCAGCTGGAAGCCATATTTTTCCTTCTGAAGCCCATTTTTTATAACCCCTCTCCAGAGGAGTTGCCATACTGGTTCTGTGATTTTCAAAGTAGGCTGGCTTCTCCACTTGAGTTCTATTGGGGAACTTGTGCCCTGGCCTGTTTTGTTATGGTTCTCCCTGAGATCTGCAAACTGCAAGTTTCCTGTACTCACACCATGACGTAGAGGAAGGGAGACAGGAACCCAGGCTTGCAGCCCTGTACCTACCATCTACCCACCCCCCCCCCATCAAAATCCTTTGTGGGGCTGCAGTTTAGTGGTAGAGTGCTTGGCTTGCCTGGCGTGCATAAGACCCTAGGTTCACTGCTCTACCTACTCCTCCTGCTCCAGGAAAAACATCCAGTCAAGGAACTGGGGATGCAGTTCAGTGGTAGAGCAGCTGCAAAACATGTTCATCCCAGCACTGGAAGCCAAGACCAAAATCCACCAGGTCTTTTGGTTTAGTGTCATCTGTAGTCTTGAGACACTGTCGTTTTGTCCCCTGACTCCATGTCCCATTTTGTAGTTACCTACTGTACTGTGGATCATAGGCATTTATTTCTCTGTGTGCTACTGTCATTAATGACTGAGTCATGTGAGCATAGGACAGGTGTTGATCATTTTCCATCCAGAGTTTCTGATCCTCACACAAATTATTCACAGCAGAGTAAGCACCCAGTAAGTGTTGGCACAGTTGTGTTGACCTAGGGAGCCCTGGGGTATGTCTGTCATTGTCATCTGTCTGTCTGTCCTGGTTCAGCCAAGAGCACCACTGAAGCTGTGGGGTGGGCATTGGAGTCCTAGAGTTCAACTTCTGATCTTGATTCTTAGAGATGCTTTCCATACATTATATCCAAGAGAAGGTTAGAAAAGGCACAGGCTGTCTTTTGTGGTCTGGATAGGGGAAGACATTCTGACATCTTTAGGAAAGTATTTGGGGATTCAAATGGAAACTCCTCTTGGGGACACTGTTTTGCAATAACAGCACTGATGGCAGCAGATTTTAAGGCACTAGTGGCCAGCTTTAGTGAAAACACATGGCGCCTAATTTGTGTCTTAGGCATGTTAGGAGACTTCGTCTAACTTGAAACACTCTGATGCTTTTTCTTCCTTTCTCTCTTCCTTGTGTTCCTAAGGTTTGTCTCATTCCTAAGTCAGCCCATGGAACAAATCCAGCAAGTGCCTACATGGCGGGCATGAAGATCCAGCCTGTGGAGGTGGACAGATACGGGAACATCGATGCTGCTCACCTCAAGGCCATGGTACTCACTCTCCCCTCCACAGATTGGAGAGGTCTGGGCTGGGAAGGCACAGGTGATGGTGATGGGGGAGGGGAAGTAGACGGATTGCCTAAACATTGTCTTCTCTTGTATTCTAATGAAAGACAACAATTCCTCCTCTGAATGGGTCTGTGGGGAAAGAGTACGAAGTCCAAAAAAGCCCAACAATCTTTAAGGGAAAGAGAAAAATAAAAAGCAATTGTATTTTTGGTCCCCAATTAAAACTGGCCATGTCTGCTATCCCCCGCCTTCCCTCGCAGATAGAAGGGCCTTTTCACAGACCCCTCTGCCCCCTGATTCTTCCACTTGAACTATAGTAAATGAAGTATTCATTGTGATATCATAGTAAGAAGACTGCAGGGGCCGCTTCCCTGTCCTCATATTCCTCCATTCACAGTCAGACAGTCACAGTTGCGTGGAGAATGAAAGTACGCATGACGCATGCGGATTTTGTAACTGTCCTAGCCATGCTGCGCTGGATTCCAGGCAACATTCTACCCTGTTTCCTCCAACACCAACCCCCACTCCCGGCCTCTCAACCTCCAGGAAGAGGTTGCCTAGCAACCGTATCTGTTTTCCACCAGTGGGCTGGAGGCTGCATCTTAAGTGGAAGGGAAATTGGTGGAATAACGATGTGATTCTGTCAGGGTTATTAGGCATGGGTACTGAGAACCTACGCAAAAGCCTTTAAAAGGACACTGAAAACACACAGCCCTGTTCATCTTTTCCACCCTCCACTTCCACTGCCTTTTTTTTTTTTTGGGCCACAAATATTCTGGGTCACTAACTATAGTTATTAAGTTTGTCTAATATAGAATATATGGAATATGACTTGATTTTCCTCCCACATTACCCTGAACTAGAAATTATCCTTTGTTTATACAATTGCTTTCTGGGGAGAAAAAAAGTGAGAGAAGTAGGTATAGTACAGTAGTTCTCAACCTGTGGGTCACAACCCCATAGAAAGGTTCAGACAACCCTTTCACAGGGGTCGCCTGAGATCACCGGAACACAGATATTTACATTATGTTGTTAAGAGTAGCAAAATTACAGTTACAAAGTAGCAACGAAAATAATTTTATGGTGGGGGGTCACCACAGCATGAGGAACTGTATTAAAGGGTCACAGCATTAGGAAGGTTGAAAACCGCTGGCCTAGTGGCACATACTTGTAACACCAACACTTCAAAGGAGAGTGAGAAGTTGAAGGCTATCCTTGGCTACACAGAAGGCCGGAAGTCAGTCTGAGCTGTATAAGAACCTGTCTCCAAAACACAACAGTGTAGGGAAGATTTTTATCAAAACTGTTAACATTTCTCAAGAGTCTGTGGGAAGAAAGGCAGGAAAATGTATACCCAAAAAAACCAGAAAGGCTAGCTGGAAGATTAACCATGTGCAGAGATACCTCCGCCACCCTCCCAATAGCCCGGGATGATGAGGCGGCTTGACCAAAGCAGAACCATATTACAGAACTGGACCCAAAATACCCAAAAATCTGAGCAGTCTCTCACTTTTTATTTAATTTTGTTGAGATACAATCTCATGTATCCCATGCTACCCTCGGAGTTGCTGTGTAGCCAAGGATACCCCAGCTTCCTGGATGCCATGGTTAGGGAAGTGTTCCAGTATGCCTAGATTTTTATTTGGTACAGGGAGCAAGCCTAGGGCTTTGTGCATACTAGGCAAAGTAGCCAGGCCACATCCAAAGCTTGGTTTCTTTATCTGGACCACAGATAAAATCCTGAGAAGCCTTGCTGCTGCTTTGGGACGATTTATGAAGGAGCAATTGACTGTCATTTTATCCACTGTTGTAGATGGGGATGTTGTCAAGAATTCAACCACCAAGACTTTGCCTTCCCCAATCCTTTAAAATAAAAAGCAAAGTCTTGGCTGAGAAAGGACCACTTCCTCTCATCACTCTTCTCCCCACAGGTGGATAAACACAAGGAGAACCTGGCCGCCATCATGATCACATATCCATCTACCAATGGTGTGTTCGAAGAGACTATCAGTGATGTGTGCGCCCTTATTCACCAACATGGAGGACAGGTCTACCTCGACGGGGCAAATATGAATGCCCAGGTGCAGACATTTAGTGCGCACTGAGAAAATGGATAATGACATTTTATTTATTTATTTCAAATTTTTAAAGATTGATCAATTTTTTTTTTTTTTTTTGAGACAGGGTTTCTCTGTGTAGCTTTGTGCCTTTCCTGGATCTCGCTCTGTAGACCAGGCTGGCCTCGAACTCACAGAGATCCACCTGCCTCTGCCTCCCAAGTGCTGGGATTAAAGGCGTGCGCCACCACCGCCCAGCAAGATTGATCAATTTTATGAGTATGAATGTTTTACCTGAATGTCTGTATGTGCACCAATGTGCTTGGGGCTTATGGAAATCAAAAGAGGACATCAGATCCCCCAGAACTAGAGTTTACACATGGTGGTGAAACCTGAACTTAGACCTGAGCTCAGGCCCTCTGCAAGAGCAGTACGTGGTTCTTGACTGCTGAGCCAGCATTCTAGGCCAGTTTTGTCTTGATTCTTTTGTTGTTGTTGTTGTTTTTTTGTTTTTTGTTTTTCGAGACAGGGTTTCTCTGTGTAGCTTTACGCCTTTCCTGGAACTCACTTGGTAGCCCAGGCTGGCCTCGAACTCACAGAGATCCACCTGCCTCTGCCTCCCCAGTGCTGGGATTAAAGGTGTGCGCCACCACCGCCCGGCCTTTGTCTTGATTTTTAAAGCAAGGCCCTAAACTGATCCCCAGCAAGGAAAACTGATCTCACTGGCTTCTTCAGACCTATGATTCTGTTCGTTCCCTTTTCTTCTTCTATTGTGATGCTGGGAATCAAACCCAGGGCTGTAAGTGATGCCACGAGGCTGCTCAGGCTGACCGCTCAAGCTGCCAGCTTCTCACAGACCACTGCGATTCCACCGGGATTATAGGTCCTAGAGGAGGTGATGGGGTGGACAAGGTACAAAGGTTGAACCAAAGCAGCGCTAGGGACAAATGTGCTTATATTGTCTGGAGTGCTGTTCCTCCGGGGACGTTACTAGGCAGGGTCTCCTGATTCCCTAGCTGATGGAGTTTAGAGCCAAGTTCTGGCCACAGTAGATGCCAGAGTCCCATGGGCCTTGGACAAGCCACTTTACCTGAAGTTTTGACTTCACCAGGACCCCAAGGGATTCAATCCTGCCTACCTGGGTTGCAGGAGTAAATGAGGGTCTGTAATGTGAGCACCTGCCCCCTTACCGCTCTCCTTCTTTAGTCTGATTTCATTCCTAAGTGTCATCCAGGGCAAAGGTATCTGTCCAGAGTCAAAGTGGCAGGATTACCAGTTGAATATTGTAGCTGGATATCTGAATTGTCTCAGGAAAACTGGCAGCCTTACTCCCACTTCCTCAGCTCAGCAGCCTCTAGACCAGTGGTTCTCAAGCTGTGGGTCACGAACTTTCAGGGTTGAATAACCCTTTCACTGGGATCGCAAATCAGATATTTACATTACAATTCGTAACAGTAGCACAGTTACGAAGTAGCAATGAAAATAATTTTAAGGTTGGGGGTCGCCACAGCATGAGGAACTCTATTCAAGGGTCCCAGCATTAGGAAGGTTGAGAACCACTGCTCTAGGCCATCTAGCTATGCACTTAATAAATACCCAGCCTTGAATTGGCCAGAGGATGTGTGGGAGCCCACAGAGGTTTCCTAGTGAGAGCTGAGCTTACTTTACACAGCAGGGCTGCATAAGGGGATGGTTGACCACGTGCGTGGTTACCAGGTGTTTGGAAGGGTCTGCACTTGGCTGTGCTAGGGGGGAGGGCTTTTGCTTCACCCCTTGGCATTCCTTTGAAAAGCCCTTTAGAAGAGACAGAAGGGCCGGTGGATAAGGATCCAGGCCCTCCTGAGGTTATCCTGTGTTTCTATCTGTCTCTCCCCTCTCTATATTTCTATCTATATCTCTTATCCCTCACTCCTCAAGAGTACTCTGGGGAAAAAGTGGGAATGGGTCCCTCACAGTACTGACACTGTAAAAGCTGCCTGCCTGTTCAATAGAATGAATGTGCTCTAACTTCAGGCTCAGTGACACTGCCTCTCCTCCCTCTTAAGGTAGACATTTAGGTACAGTCTGCCCAAGTATGCATCTTAAATCTGAATGGGGCTAAATGGTCAGTTGCTATTTTCATAGAAATCACGGTCACTTTGCCTGTGAGAGGCCAGGTTGACAGCAGAACTTTTAGGAATCCTTTTCTTGTTGATATGTTAAAGTTACTTTGTATGTGAGCGCACATGTGGAGGCCAAAGGACAACTTGTAGGAGTCAGTTCTCTTCTGATAGTTGATTACGTGTGTCCTATGGATCAAACTCAGGTTGTCAAACACCTTCTTATCCACTGAGCCATCTCACTCTCCCTAGGAAGCCTTCTCTGGGGACATTGTGGATGTGGCTCTGCCTTCCTTTCCTCGGGAGACAAACAGCACAGAACAGCTGCCCTTCCTACACCGGGAGGGGCCTTGCCAAGCTCTGCCATTTACTTCCGCTCTTTCCCTTCGGGGTAGGTGGGAATCTGCCGTCCTGGAGACTTTGGGTCTGATGTCTCTCACCTAAATCTTCACAAGACCTTCTGCATTCCCCATGGAGGAGGTGGCCCTGGCATGGGGCCCATCGGAGTGTGAGTTGTGGGCTTGCTGGCTTCAGGATCGTTTTTTTTTTGGAAGGGGATAGCCCCAAACCTGTTATTCTTCCCACCCGAGTCTTCAAGTATCAAGAATACCTTCATATCCAGTGCACTTCCAGCAGCTGGATGCAGAGCTGGGCAAGAGTGTGTTTTAGAGTGTGTCCAAAGAAAAGTGTTAACTTGTCTTAGGAGTCACCGTGTTCACCTGGCCTCACTGAGTTCTCGAGCAAGCTTATTAACAGTCACGAGCAGGGGACTTTTCTAAAGTATGAGGGGTCAGAACTGGAATGTGAGTTCCTGTAAATGTCAGAGAGGGTTGTTGCACCTAGATTTCCAAGAGCTTTTTATTTATTTGAACTTGTTTCCTTTATATATGTATATATATATATGTATATATATATAATAGAGATAGATAGATATAGATATATACACACACATATTTTATCTTTATATATACATATATATATAGTTAATAATATTGAGAGTGAATTGGATGAAAGGCATTTAACTCCTTACAGCTTTAATCTTTATTACATCTGTGATAAGGAGGAAACAAACTTTATTATTAGAGATAATTGGATGAAGTCACTGTTTACTAAAAAAAATATTTCTTAGCAGTTGATAGCTTCCTCTCTACAGTAAGAACAGCGTTATCCAGAGCTTCTGGAGTTTCCTTTCTTTTTTATTGATTTATTTAGGTTTTTCCAGACAGGATTTGTCTGTATAACAGCCCTGGCTGTCCTGGAACTCATTCTGTAGACAGAGCTTCACCTATCTCTGCCTCTCAGGTGCTGGGATTAAAGACGTGTGCCACTACCCGGCTCTTCTGGAGTTTTCAGAATGTGTGGTGGTGGTCCGGGAAGGGCAGTGTTCAGGGTTGCTGGGAGCCTGGCTTTCTTGCCTTTCCTTTTGATTTGTGTTATGTATAGTGAATGAGTGTCCTGGGTGGTTCAGAGGAAGTGAAATGGGGCAATGTTCACGTGTTAGCCTCCAAGTGGAGTGCCCAGGGCATCTCTTCAGCAACCTTCCATACTCAGTAGACAGCTTAGAAGGATGTGGGGTTTGCTATGAGGGACCTCTGTGGGGCCGCCTCTGCCCTGTCCTCCACCACAGTTCTTGGAAGCTGTTAGGTAGTAGAAAAGGAAGGAAGGAATTGAGAGATCTCGCCTTAGCTGTTAACTTCTTGTCTGTCCCTAGAAGGGTCAGGTCCCTGCCACCATCAGTGTGCCCCTACTAAGAACAGAGATCCTGGAGAGCCTGCCCCTTCAGTTCAATTGTATCTTTGTGCATCATTTCAATGTGGACTTTAAAACTAACACAGGAAGAAGCATCTTGCTCCCTTCCTGCCCAGTCATCCCATTGTTTCCATAAAACCAAATGAAGACACCTGGCCAGTGGGGACTGTCAGCGCGGCTCCGTGGGGCTCCAGTTCCATCTTGCCCATTTCATGGGCTTATATTAAGGTGAGGCCTGTGAACACGTGTTGCTATGGAGAAGTGGGACCTGACACTTTCTCAGAGGGGTTAAAAATGTGAAGGAATCTGTGACTTGGGAGTGGGAGCCAGTGAACACTGCTGGTGACCGGGGTCACTGCCAATGTTGAGGTGGAAGAAATCCTCTAGAAGGCCATCTAAAATTGTTTCATCTGTTCCTTTGGGTTCTCATGAGGGGTTTACATTTTTCCAGACACAACTAAGCTCCATGAGTCATGTGAATGTTCTGGCCACATCATGTGGTTTCCTGTCAGATTCAGACAGCGCCACCAGTGAAAAGCTGTGCACATAGTTGTTATGACACTTTGCTGAAACCCTGGGGTACATGTGAGGGTGCATTTCACTTCACATTGCATTTCTTGTCGGCTTGGAGGATGAGATGAGAAGTAGGGGAAATTTTGAGGGGAGGGGATGGTTTCCAAAGCGCTGCACTTTGGGGCCCGGGGAACTGTGTTTTCGGGGGTAATTGGGCTTTGTTAGAGAACAGGCTTGCTCCCCACCCCCTTGTCTTTCTCCACGGAAACACTCAAAGCAGATTGATTTTATGCAGCTTTTTAAGACTGGTCTGTCCACCTCCTAGAATGTCAAGTCTGTGGATAGGCACTCTTGCTCAGTTGCTAATTAGAGCAGCTTTTTCAAGCCAACGGCCTTTGTTAAAGGAAGGGTGGCCGCTGATGAGACAAAACCCAAACCCAGCTATACAAATTGTGCTGGGTAACTATGAGCTAGCTGGCTGTTAGTGAATGCTGTGGCATTTATGATTCTTCTCTTTTTTTTTAAAGCTTATTTTCTATTTTGAGACACAGTCTCCTTATACAGTCCAATCTGGACACAAGCTTGTAGTCCTGCATCTGCCTCCTAAGTATGGCACTATAGGCATGAATGGGTCACTGTGGCTGGCTGGTATTTATTGATTCCTTTTAAAATAATATTTTGAGATGTTGTGTATTGTATTGTGTGGGTGTTTTGTCTGCATGTATATTTGTGCACCATATCTATGCCGGGTCTGTTGGCTGCATCAGATCCCCTGGGACTGGAATTACAGGTAGGCATTAGCTACCATGTGGGTCCTGGAAATTGAACTAGGGTCCTTTGGAAGAGCAGCCAATGCTCTTAGCTGTTGAACCATCTCTCCAGCCCTATGATTCTTTTTTTTTTTT
>CABHPP010132624.1:0-23881 GCA_902168425.1 Peromyscus attwateri | reverse complement strand
ACAAAGAAATTACAACATTTCAGTAAATGGTAAGCAAAGATAAAATTTTAAATTTAATACAAAGCAATATTTAATAAAAAAAAGTTTTAGAATATAATCTGGAATAGTCAACATGGCGGCCACCATAAGCGTTGGTAGATTCTTGGTAGAACATCAAAGCCAAATCTTTTGAAGGTGGCTTATCAGACATCTCTTTACCCTTGTACTATAAACCTTCTCTTATCCTATAGACATTTTGCTGCTGCTGTTACAAAGCCTGCAAGGAAAATTCTAAAAGAGATTCTAAGGAAAAAACATCAGATGAACAACTAGATGATAGAGAAAAAATGAGGTCATGTACTTACGTGGAAAATGAACTTAAAGATAATGTCTATTTAAAATGCTTATACCCAAGGCAGATCTATGAGGTGGATAAAGCTATTCACTTACTTAAATTTCAAGTTCTGGACTTCACCAATCCAAAGCAAGGTGTTTATCTTGATTGAACGTTAGACATGGCACAGCAGAAAAAGATAAAGGGTTGGGGATTTAGCTCAGTGGTAGAACCCTTGCCTAGCAAGGGCAAGGCCCTGGGTTCGATCCTCAGCTCAAAAAAAAAAAAAAAGAAAGAAAAAGATAAAAAGTGGAGCCATTTGTGAGTGTTATTAGTTTACCATAACCCTTTGTTTCAGAAGTCAACAAAGTTACTATATTTACAAGGAATGCATCAGAGATTATATAGCAGAAGAGAATAAAGACGTTTTTGCAGGAGGTGCTGATCTGCTTACAAAGATCTTAGATGATGGGGTTGGTGTGGACTTTATGTAGCTGTTCCAGCAATAATGCCTGACCTTAACCCATTAAGGAGGAATCTGGACAAAAAAAAATTCCAAAGGCTACTTGAAATTTCACTGGTCATGACATAACACAAATGTTTGAATTATTTAAAACTGAACAAGAAATTATGGAATATGAAGAAAGTCAGAACTTTCTCAGCAGCAAAATAACAACATTGTATATGTCAAGGGACCAATTAACTGTCAATCTTCAAGCAATTACAAGCAAAGTCTGTAGGCACAGACTATTGAAACTGAGTCCATTTGTGGTTTGAGCTTCCCTCATAGTTTAATTAGTGAATATTTGCTGCTGAATACTGACTCATTACTCCCCACAGAAGTAGAAAAATACAAAGCTGCCTAAACATGCTGTATTGATTAATTATTGGGGAGGGGAGTGGATCAAGAAACAACAGAGAAATTTATAAAACTGTTCTTTCAAGATTTCTGGATCATTATATTTAGAAGTAAATTTTGACACTATTTTTTTTACAGTTTCAAACAAATAAACAAAAAAAAGCTTTAAGTGTTCAACACAATGGTTATTAATATTTTCCTAAATGATGCAATGTACTATGCTAAAATAGCAATGACATTAACACAATCTATGATCAAACCTCCATTTCTGTGGCATATCTTAACAGGAAATTTACAAATCTATTTATTTACTTATTTTTAGAACATGGGGTTTCCAGTAAAAGATAGGAATTGCACTTAAATGTCAAATTCCACAGTTTGATAATGTAAAACCATTCCTTTCCTTGCTTCCTCAGGGAAAACTTAGGCTACAGCTTGTGTTGCAGCCTAAAAAGAATCCCTGCATTATGGTTTTAAGAGAACCTGGCTTCTCTATTCTCTTTGTCATATGTTCTATGTTAAACTAAATTACCAAACTTAAAAGATAATAAAAGTCAAGAGTTTTTGTTTATTCAGAGAATTGCTCTAGATCATCTCAGGAGGATTTTGCTCAGGGAATTGCTCTTAAGGCTATTAATCCTGAAAGTTGAGTGGGGAAAGACCAAATCCATGATTGTCTGATTAAAGCAAACTTTATTTAATACTGGGAAGGAAGATGGACATTGGCCTGGTCCATACCCAGGATTGCCAGTGAATGGCTTTGAATTAGGTTAATCAGGTATTTATAAAGGTAAAACCCACAGTGCTGTGATATTTCCTGCCTTCATCCAATCAGGGTCAAGAATACATCTTTCCATATTTCCTGCCTATGTATATTCTGCCTACATGTTATCAAGCACATCCTATGCAGTTGGGGAAACCAACCTGGTTTACTGAAATGAAAATAGGTAACTTACTATCTTACAGGAACAGCCCCCAGCATTCCAGAAGTTATCTGTGTGTCCTTCGGCAAGTGGGGCTTTACAGGTTAGCTTTAACCCTCATAAGACAACTCTTTAAGAGGCTCTTCTGGTCTCCTTCCCCAGTGTCTCTCATGGCTTCTATTTCCTTCTCTTCCACTTGCTCTTACTCTTAATGAAGAAGAGCTCCCTCCCACATTTTAAAGGCAAGCTTCTCCTTCCTTTTAAGGGCCTATCATGTTTAGATCTCCATATATTCTACTGTTTCTCTCTAAGCCTCTTTCTTCTGCACTGAGATCTGAAGGGAATTTTGGTTCAACTTTCTTTCTGTGTAGGGGGGAATATAGAAGGCACTTGCCTGTCATGTTTTGTGCTTGTGTGGATGCATATCATAAGACAACTTACAAAGTAGGTTTTGTCCTTTGACCATGTGGGTATCTAGTATAAAACTTGCGTTATCAGATTTGGCAATAGATGTCCTTACCCGCTGAGCCATCTCAGCCCTATCCGCATTTCTTTGAAGTATTTCCATTACTGGGGAAACAGAATTTGCTTGCCCCTACTGACACACCTCCTCCAAGATCATAGTCCTTAATCCTTCCCAAATAGTTGAAACTGTAGACCAAACATTCAAATATATTAAACTGTGCTGGTCATTCTCATTCAAACCACTATGCTGAGAGAAAATGCCATAACGAAAGAAACAATTTGGTTTTTGGTTTTGTTTTGTTTTGGTTTTGGTTTCATTCCTTTGGCTTATGATTCCAGAGGGATAAGATTCCACCATGGTGTGGTGGCGTAACAAAGAGTAGCAGGCGTGGCAACAGGAGTGCTGAGAGAGAAAACTGGAATTGGGGTGAGGCTATGCACTCGCAACCCCAAGCTCAAGGGACATACTTCCTCCAGCAAAGCTGGACCAGCTCACAGAAAGTTGCCAACAAACTAGTGATCAGATATTCAAATATCTGAGCCTCTGTGGAGAGCTTCTCATTAAAACTGCCATGCAAGTCTTTTGCAATGGAGGTTGTCATTTAGTGACATAGTAGAATGTGCAGGCTTAGAAATTCAGAAAAAGTGTGAGAAGCCTAAGTTCATCAGAGAATACATGTGTAGGCTTCTTTTTTCACTGTTTAAAAGAAAAAGCAATATGTAAGAATGAAAAATAAAACTTAGGGCTCAGAAAAGCAGGCAGACTGCATGGCAGGCCCCCTTAAGTGCTACCTGATGGGGTTCCATGCTGTGGTTACTGCAAGCAGCTGCACTGAGAAGGGCCTTCTGGAAAGGGAAAGCACATTGTCTCATTAAGGGGATAATTACTCCTCCCTTCTACTTAGCATGTCTTCTGGTGAATCAGATTTCCTGGGGATGAGGGAACTCCTGGCCAGGTGATAGAAAATTCTAGCTGGATCAACTCTTGAAAGCATCAGATGACAGTATGCAATGTTTTTGGTAGTTTGTAATGTCAGGTCTGTGCTCAAGGGGAGAAGTAGAGCTCACTTTCTATGCTTTGAACCAAGAAGTAGTTTTACCTTAATGAGCCTCAACAAACCCCAGATAATCTCCTTTTTATATGGTAAATAAAATTCTCAGGTGTGTCAAAGTTGATGTTTGCTTTTCTATTCTTACCTGGAAGGTCAAAAGTGGGATTCAAAGTCTTTATAGCCTCTAAGGATAATATAACAAAAAATCAGGGAAACAGAAGTTAAAACAATAATATATGAAAGAAAACACATTGATGTTTTTATTATTGTTAATATCAGACATTGAAAAGAAACAGGTAGATAGAATTAAAATATGCATTTACAAACTCTATATAGAATTCATAAGTTATGCTGTAATTTCAAAAAATGGAAATTTTATGAGTTGTATTTTAATCTGTATTTTAGTACAAAAACATTGCTATCAAAATCAGGGAAAACACAATTGAAATAATAAAAAATATAATCACCATCTCTTCTTACTTTTGGATATGAGCACACTGTAGGAAAAACATAGATGAACATGTTTGTGCTTCCTCATGTCAGAATTTATTGAATAGCAATAAATACACAAAATTTAAGAAAAGTCAATGACAACAGTTGGTGAGATGATATACCTAATTTAGTTTCCTGGTTGAGATGAATGTAATTTCTTTCTTTCCTTCCTTCTTTCTTTCTTTTTCTTTCTTTCTTTCTTTCTTTCTTTCTTTCTTTCTTTCTTTCTTTCTTTCTTTCTCTCTCTCTCTCTCTCTCTCTCTCTCTCTCTCTCTCTTTCTTTCTCTCTCTCTTTCTTTCTTTCTTTCTTTTTTTTTTAAGACAGATTCTTTCTGTAAGTACTGGCTGTCTTGGAAATCACTGTAGAGATCAGGCTGGCCTTGAACTAACAGAAATCAACCTGCCATTTCCTCCTGAGTGCTAGCATTAAAGGCAAGCACCATCACACCTGGCAAATGCATGTTCTTTTTTTGTCCAATGTTAATTATTTATATTAACTTTCACATCACAGCACAGTAAATATACCTACATGTATATATAGATTACAGAATGAATATAAGATAAAGAGGCTTTGGAAGAGTTCAAGAGGGCTTAAATGCAGGCTGGGAAAGAGTCTGCATTAATAAGAAAATGGACCAAACCTGTGCTTGGAGATAGTTTCCACTGGAACCACTGGAATTTAAATTGAGACTGATGCTGCAGAAAACAGCTGCTAGGTGGAACCCTGAACCAAGTCATGGGGAGGAAATGGCAGTTCAAGTCCATCTCCATATGGGAGAAGATTTGCACAGGAAGGCTCAGCACTGGGACAAGCTTAGCCAAAGCTCCAGGAACAATCAGGAATTCCTTGGTCTTTGAGGAATATACTAGGTATCAGAAGATAGGTTGTTGTAGGACCATGCCACCTCAGTGGTAGAAGTCTATCTCTTTATGAGCTTCAGGTGAGGAAGGCACAACTTTATTCAGTCAGATATTGTTATATAACAGTTTCTTTGGGACTGAAACAATCCAGCCTGCAGGGAAGCTCCTTAAGAAGAAAAGTAAACAACTCAAATTAGCTCCAGAAAGACCCTGAAACTGACCAGATTCTCTAGACTCTTCTGTGCTGGGGTAAGTAATAAAATGTGCAAAGAAAACTCTGATAAGTTTAAGACCAGACTAGCTACTTGGAAGAAACACAAACCAGCCAAGAAGCCAGGGAGAGATCTAGACTAACTGAGTCACTTCGATAGGACATTCTCTAACCAGTTGAGCTACCTACAGGCAGTACAGAGAGCTCCAGGTTTCCAGCTTTGAGAATTGTCACCCACTCTGGGGTGGGCTTTGGTGGCACAGCTATCTTTGAGTTATTTCTTCCCATCTAAGAAACCCCTCACATGTACTCCCTCACACATACTCCTGTAAGTAACACCAATAAAACTTATTGGCTTACCAAGTTGGACTTTCATGTTATTTGTACTTTGGTTTATTGCAGACTCCCTGGCTGAAGTAAGAAGATGTGTGTGTTTTGTCTTCCCAGGAAAAGTTTTGTCACACAACACATGTCCCCTACATTCTTGGCCCTGTTTTTTTCTGATGAGATTTTAATACAATCACGTGTCTCTGCATTATCAATTCACTCAATGGTGAATTCACTCAATGGTGGGTCCCATTCTGTTCACAAGAGTAAAGTATTTATCAGTCAGTGCTGGATGTGTGGTACCTGACAGATGGTGCACTTTTTTGGTCCATTCAGGTGCTTTAGTCATCCATCACCCTCAAAAAGGAATCAAATTTTTCTTGTACATTGAAGTTTCCTAGGGTAATGCACAGCCTGAAAAACCCACTGTTTTGTACAATATGGAGTAACTTAGATTAGAGCTCACAGCATGATCTCAGCACTCTTCCTTAAACACACACACACACACACACACACACACACACACACACACACGCACACGCACACGCACACGCACACGCACACGCACACACACATACATACACACACACATACATGGAGAGAGAGAGAGAGAGAGATCAGCTTAAACAACAGACCTTTATTTCCCTAAATTTATAAAAGCTATGTCTAAGATTGTTATGTGACTGTTCATAAGGATTATCTTTCTGAATTTAAATTTGTTTCTATTGGCTCACATAGCAGAGAAAAGTCCAGTATTATTTTTCCTTTTCTTGTAAGGGAACTAATTCCATCACTGTATGGTTGAAGGACTTTACTTTTTCTACTTCTTCTGAACCTAATTAACTTCCAAAAGGCTCATTTCTTATTATCACAAGATGACAAATTTAAAATATGGAACAATCATTTTGCCAAAAAATACTAGTTTCAATAGCTGCTAATTCAAAGGTAAAACATATTTGAAATGAAATACTAAAATTTACTTCTGTTTTAAAACAAATTTAAGATATAGGTAGGATGACAATATTAAAAAAAAATTTGTTACAGTTGCTTATAGACAGAAATGGAAAAATATTTTTTAAAGGCATGTAACACAGAAATAACAGAAGTAATAGTTAAGCACATTATTATTACTATAGTATTATCCATTTCAGTAAGCATAAATGGCTATGTATTCCAGTAAAAAGATAATGATTGAAGTTAAATAGCAGAAAAATATACTAAGTACTCATTAAAAAAATAAAACTACTATAATGACACTAACATAAAATAAGAAGAATAGCCGGGCAGTGGTGGCACACGCCTTTAATCCCAGCACTTGGGAGGCAGAGCCAGGCGGATCTCTATGAGTTCGAGGCTAGCCTGGGCTACCAAGCGAGTTCCAGAAAAGGCACAAAGCTACACAGAGAAACCCTGTCTCGAAAAACCAAAAAAAAAAAATAATAATAATAATAATAAGAAGAAGAATAAAAACAGCATGCCAGTAGGAAGATGTACTAATAAAAATATACTAAAAATTTTGTTTCAAAATATATGAAACAAAACTTTAATATTAATAAATCCACAATTATATTCAGAAATTTTAGTTTTTTTCCTCTAAGCAAATCTCAAAAGTCAGAAACTATTTAGAATATAATGAAAGCACAGTAAAATTAAATAGAAACCATATAAGCAAAACCAGAAGTTATCCAATGTTTGTCGAATTTGTTAAACATTTTCAAATAACCCTTTATCAAAACATATAACTGTAATTAAATGATTTGTATAAAATGAGTATAGAAAAATTGTATGTTAATAATTTTCATGCAAACAATTAGAAAACTTCTAAATCAAACATCATTAAAATAATGTGACATAAAAAGTTAAAATCCCTTAAATATTTATTTATGAATGAAATATATATTTAGCATATGAGATAATCAATATAATTTTCTATAAGTAGAAAAAATAGAACTGTACCAATATATAAAAGAAGAAAAAAACAACAAAACTCATCTAGCCTTCATGATATTAGAACAACAGATTGGTAACTTAATGAACTGTTCCCAAACAGGCCTGCATTTTTGCCAGATCCTACAGCTGAAATCAAGCCATGTCTCCCTGTTTTTCTTTCTGGGATGGAGAGTTAAGAAGGAGTATATGCTATAACTTGAGAGCTCTTAATTTATGGTACCTGACTTTTCCGTGGTCCTTGTCATGTATGCTATGTTGAACTAAATACTGTGATATGAAATTTCCTGTCACCCATAAAAGGATACAAATAGACCTTACCTTTATGCTTGGAATAGATGTAAGATTCCTCAGGGAGACAGTAGGGATTTGGTTTGGAGATGAAAATCCTCTTGCATTTCCTTGCTGTCCCTTTGAGGACAGCTATCTCTCACATTCTCCTTCCCTCTTTCTTATTCTCATTCATAATGAAACACCTTCCCAAACTGTAAAAGGAAGCCTCATCATTCTAATAGACCTCATTGAAGGTAATCATGTGAGAGTTCCCTTTTCAGATGGACACTTGCTATTCTACTACTTAAATTTATCAATTTTTTTTTGTTTTGTTTTTGTTTTTTCGAGACAGGGTTTCTCTGTGTAGTTTTGCGCCTTTCCTGGATCTCGCTCTGTAGACCAGGCTTGCCTTGAATTCACAAAGATCAGCTTGCCTCTGCCTCCTGAGTGCTGGGATTAAAGGCATGTGCCACCCACCACCCGACAACAAAAATATTTTGAGCTATTTTCCTATTAGGTTTATAAGGAACAGTACATGTACCATTTATCACTTGTTGGATTGGCAGCAATAACAAGTACACTAGATTAAGTAAAATAAATAAAAGTCATGAGAATTAAAAAAAATAAACTAATCATTATTCACAGATTCAAGGATTACATATATCTGCATTGCACTAAAGAAATGTACACACAAATTGATAGGACTAAGAAAGATAATTGATAAAATTACTAGATTCATGTCAGTACATAAATATGAATTCTGCATTTATGTGATGAAAATAAAATTAAAATAGAGTGCACTATAATGTTTTTAATAGCTTAGGAAACCAGTTTTAGAAAGAAGTATAATAAAAGATGCAAAATAGTTCTAGACAGAGAACTACCGAATATCACAAGGAGTTTGTAAAAAAATCATATATCTAGTACTTCAGATACTTCATTTAATAAGAGATATATATATCAGTTTTGATATAAAAATTTATATATTTTATATATATTATATGTATGATTTAAATACAAAGAGATATATATTAGACTTTGGGTTTATGCTGACTGTAGTTTTATACATCTTCTTAAAATGATGTAGAAAATCAATTATTTACACAAGCCTAAGACAATTTATACAATAAATCAATTACTTTTATTTCAGAATTTTTAATTTATTAACTATCCCTTTATCCAGCAATGACATTCTCTTCAATATGTATTATATTTATGTGGTCAGTCTGCAAATATCATTCCTTATATTGACTGACTACTAAAATGATTCATTTTTGTTAAAATCTTAAATATATATATATATATATATATATACTTCAATAGCATTTTTTCATAATTCTGCTCATTACTTCATTGAAAGTTAGTTGTAAATTGTTATAGTTTTTAGTTATTAAAATTTGCAAAGGCCTCATATTTATTGTGGCAAACACTTACCAAATATCATTTCAAATAACAGGGATTGTTTGTATTCATGGATAAATATTATTAAATTTAATAGCTAGTGTTATTTTGTTTCACTCTTTTAGTTTACCAAAAAATATGCATATTTTAAATATTTATGTGTGATCCAATGATTTTAAGAGCATAAAATATCTTCTCAGATAATGAAATATTGAACAGCCCAAGAAAGACTTTTATATGGGAGTAGAAAATATAATCTGTTCTAATTAATTAATTAATTCCTTTTTAAAGTTGCTACAAACATTCATGGGAAATATAAATATAAATACAAATTTTAGTTAACTTGAAGCTTTTAAGAATTTAGGTAGAGATAGAAATTAACTTCACTGAGACGTTATAATGAAATGTGAATATAGTTCTCACACTTGGCTTAATGATGGACAATTACTATTTTAAACACTTCAACCAGAATATCTAATAATATATGCATATAGTTTTAACATGAAGAAAACACATTAGGAAATGCTATTATCACCTTTAAATAACAAAAATCGTTGTTGTTAACATACTGCTAACAATGTACTTCCACATAGAAGTGTGAAATTTAACAATTTCCTTGATTAGAAAAGCAAATTTAAGTGCTCTCATTTTAAAACAAAAGTCTGATTCCTACAGTTAACATAGTGGACCTCAAATTTTAACCCATGAAAAGAAATATGGAATAAGGATCTGAATTTCACCTGACCTGGGAGATCACAAGTAAGCTTGTCACAGTTTAGTAGAAGACAATAGAATTTCAAGTCAAAAGAAAGAATATCTTACATATAGCAATTGTTACAATTGTGAATGAGATTTTCTGAAAAGAAGCTGTGTCTGCAAATACTGGTTGACTGATTAAAATTGCAGTAATGTGGAAAGGTTGGAATGTTACACATCCAGAGGCTAATTTCCTTATTTTGGGCTAGCTGTTGTCCCACAAATAGCCATCTCTTCCAAATTCTGTGTCTGAACCAACATACTGTTACTAATAGCTAAAATCCCTTTGACATCTATTAACTTAGCAGACCACTAGCTTCCACCAAACCCAAAGCTAACAATGTCAACAAATAGCATCTGAGGCCAGTAGAAGACAGTCCTCCATCTTGCTGTAACCACCTCTCTGATGTACCCACCACTGTATTTTAAACTTGATTTATGGCTTTTTTTGTTCTGTAAAACTGTGAAACTGCAAAAAGCTGCTTCCACTTTAGAACATTGAATTTGGTATAAACACAATCTGTGCTCTCAGGCCATAGTTACTCAAAAGAGCTCCAGAATATACTATTTCTTACTCTCTTTAAATGAGAGCTGTGGTTTCTGCATTAGTAGATTTGGTATTTCACCTCAGGGGTTCCTGTTGATACTGGAAAGGTAAGTAACAGCTTTGCCATTTGTTAGGATTTAATTAGTATGTGAAAAGGTAGAGATTATGTGGCCTTTGTTGAAGTCCATAAAGGCAAGTATATTTCTCCCTGGTCAAAAGAATATAACCTAACTCTATCTGATATCCCAAGATTCCCAAAACATTACATAAGATGCTCTCCCCCTATAAGATTTAATCCAGCTGTCTTTGTCAATCACCAGGACAAAAGATTACCTTTCAGGAAGGCTGCTTTGCCAAAAGAAATGTTAAAGAAATGGAAGAACAACTATTAATTACATAATGGGAGGAAGGAGACCAACATGGCACTGGAACAGTAGCTGGGAGCTTTACTTTGTGATTTACAGGCAGCAGGCAGAGAAAGAGAAAGAGAGAGAGAGAAAGAGAGAGAGAGAGAGAGACTAGATCTGGTGTGGGCTTTTGAAACCTGAAAGCACACCCCCCACCTCAAGTGACAGTCTTCCTCTAATAAGTCTACACCTATTCCTAAAAGGCCTTACCTCCTAATCCTTTCCAAACAGTGTCACTCCTCCTTACAAACCATTCAAATATCTAAGCCTATGGATGCCATTCTCATTCAACCCATGACAATTCTCCAGACATATATTTTCAGTCTACCTTTGACTTCAAGTGTTTCTACAATATAAAGATTCAAAGTGAACTAAGAGTGACCAGTTTTCCAGAGAATATTGTGATGGTACACAAAGAAACACCCACATTCCAGTACCAGGTGTTTCCCAGCCTGCCTTCAGCAATTCAGTGCCAGCAGCCATATCATCACCAGCCACCAAATGCAATACATTTCCACTGTTTCTATGAGTTGTATACCCTTTATGAAGCCCATGCTTTCACAGCCTGCCCCCTTCTTTTCTATCCTCTTTCAAGGCAGTCTTTGTATACCCCCATCCCCAAATAAGTTTCTTGCATGAAGTTTGTTGCATTCTTTAGCCCTCTAATCACCATAAAACCCTAATGTTGTGGAATAATCATTTTGTACACTGTGAATAAGTGTCACTAGGTTTGATTTAATAAAATGGTGAATGGCCAAGAGCTAGGCAGGATTTGGGGGCAGAGAGAATGCTGGGAAGAAGTCAGCGTTACCAGGCCGACCAAGAAAGAGCAAGTCATGCAGGATGACAGGTAAATGCCATGAGTCATATAGCAACACATAGATGAATGGAAATGGGTTGGTTTAAATTATAAGAGCTAGTGGGACAAGCCTAAGCTAATGGCCGAGCTTTCATAATTAATAATATGTCTCCATGTCATGATTTGAAGCTGGCTAGTGGGATAGAAAAATCCACCTAATTACTTGATAATTGTTCTGGTTGTATATAGTCTTACTATGTTAAAATTAAAACCTTTTTTATTTAGACAAAAAGAGGGGACTGATGTGGAATAATCTTTTTGTATACTGTGCATATGTGTCAACTCCAATTGGATTAATAAAAAGCTGAACAACGAGTAGTTAGGCAGGATTTCAGAGCAAAGAGAACACTGGGAAGAAGGCAGAGATGCTATGAAACATAGAGGGAGCATTATGAGCACTACAGAGATGAAGTAATAAAGCCACAAGGCAGAAAGTAAATTAATGGAAATGGGTTGATTTAAGTTGTAAGAGCTAGTTACAAATAAGCCTGAGCTATCAGCCAAACTTTTATAATTAATAATAAGTCTTTGTGTCATTACTGGGGATCCAGAAGTACCAAAGAAAATGTCCAACTACAAATGGCTCCCAACATGGGGCACATATGACCACATAAGACCTGAGATAGCATAAAAAATAGGTCCCCAAAACACACAAAAATGAAGCCAAACACAGCTTCCTAATCTGTAGCTAGAGTTTTTCTGCCTGGCCCAGAGTCAGGACAAATCTCTCTCACCTGCTAGTCTCAAAGCCGCTCAGACCCAACCAAGTAAACATACAGAGACTTATATTTTTTATAAACTGTATGGCCATGGCAGGCTTCTTGCTAACTGTTCTTATACCTTAAATCAACCCATTTCTATTACTCTATAAGTTGTCACATGACTTGTGGCTTACTGGTATCTTTTATATGTTGTTTGTCATGGCGGTGGTGGCTGGCAGTCTGCCTCAGCCTTTCACTTCCCAGCATTCTCTCTGCTTGTCCAGTCTATACTTCCTGCCTGGCTACTGGCCAATCAGTGTTTTATTTATTAACCAATCAGAGCAACACATTTAAAATACAGAACATTCCACAGCACTAATTCTACAATCTATCATGTGGACCATGGTGCAGAGACATGTTTTTGGCTCCTGCTGTAGGCTTAAGCCATCAGTATACCATGAGATAAGCTGCCTGGTCAGTTCAGACTTTGTTCATGGAGACAGAAAGGTTACACATATGCAGTAAAGCAGGTTCAGACAGAAAAAACTCTAAACAGGTTACAATGTGTTTAACACTGTGCAGAAGCTTAAGGGGAAAGAGGGGTATAGACAGTCATAAAAATACTAATAAATAAATAGTTTTAAAATAATAAAGTCTTTAAAGAAAGGGTGACAAAAATAAGCCACATAGAGATGGGAAATATACAGGGAGTCTGAATCTAGAATGTTATTGTGGCCAGGTGGCTGTGGCACATGTCTTTAATTGCAGCACTAGGGAGGCAGAGCCAGGCAAATCTCTGTGAGTTCAAGGCCAGCCTAGTGTACAGAACAAGATCCAGGACAGGCACCAAAACTACACAGAGAAACCATGTCTTGAAAAACCAAAAAAAAAAAAAAAAAGAATGTTACTGTGTTATCTTTAAATTTTTGGATTATTGATGAACAAATGATAGCTGCTGAGAGATATTGGATTATGGAAACTGATTAAATTAATCCAACCTATATATTTTAAAAATGTCTTAATTTCAAAATAAAAGTCAAAAATTATGTTCCATTGGAGAAGAGGTTATGCTTTTGTTTCCATAAGAAATTGAAGACTGAATTCATTCAAGGTTAAAGAGAATCAAGTTTGATCGAGGGAGATCCCCAGAAAATCCTGCCTACAGACATAAAGAAAAAAAAAAACTACAAGACAGGTGATGTATATTTTACCTGCTCAAACATAAAACAACAAAAAAATCTTTAACTGACTTGTGCACACTGTACATTCCACATTTGTGTTAATGCGTGTGTGTGTGTGTGTGTGTGTGTGTGTGTGTGTGTGTGTGTTACCTTTTGACTTAATGTGTTTTCAGAGCAAGGGGGCCAGACACCAATGAAAAGAGTTGGCCTAGTCGATCAAGCCTCTCAAAGTGCCTCTGTTACAATTTCCTTAGAGTTCTGCATCCATAACTGTTTCAAGGCTGCTGATGGAGATAGTCAAGTCATACAGACTATTCTAGCCAGGAGATGACCATTATCCTAATTTTCTCAGGGTCCCACAAAGATGCCAGTGCCCCCAGACAACAGGACGCAGTTGAGAAAATACAATGCCCACATTTCCAAGAGATAGAGTAGGCAGCTTTTTGTCATTCAGTAGGTTATGGATATTTGTCATTTGTTAGGGGGGTTGGTTACAAATTGTTATTGGTCATGATCAGAAAGGAAACTAAATAAAGGAGATTAAATTCAAGGATCTCTTTCTGAAGAGAAAAAGTGAGGATATAGGATAAAAATAGTAATATAAAAGGTGTATTTTTGAGTCTACTTTTAAACAATATGTTTCAAATATTTCATATTGGTATGGATTTTTGTATATTGATACAAATTTAAGGATATTTATGTTAGAACACACTATACGTATGATTCTACTCTTGTTTAAGGTATTGTACCTATGCAGCTCATTTAACAATGCAATTTAAATTTCTAGTCCTTGAAAGCTATTATTACAAACTAGTTAGTATAATAAAGAAATACAAGTTAGTTGTTAGTCTCCTATAACAATCAAATCTGTAGTCATGTTAGATACATTTTCAAGGTCAAACAGAGATGTATTTTAGATAGATAGATGTTTTTTAAACACTTCAAAGGCCTATAGAATATGGCATTTAAATATTTTATTAACATTTTAAATAGGGATTTTCATGACAATGAGACATTTCTGCTCCTAGGGAGCATCAATTTACTTAAAAAAATATTGATGGGCATTGAAGAAACTCCATACGGAGTTTGCTTTCAATATGACTAAACTCACCATTTGGGCAAGAAATTGCTCTTGACTGCTAACAGTATGCTCTATGCACTACAAACTGGACAAGCAGGACACAAGGAAAAAGACTCTCAAACTTTGCCAAGATAAGGTGGAACAGTCCTTCAAAATTTCTGCTTCATTGAAAAGTTTGCCTAATATTCTACAGGACACACAGGAAAGTGATTACTAAACTTTGCCAAGACCAGGAGAGACAGGCCTTAAAAATTCTTGCTTCACAAAAAAAGTCTGTCAGATATTCTGGGCCTTTAGGCCAAAGATGGATACCCCAATTTTGCAGAGAAACCTTGGGCATTCAAGTAGCCAGATATCTTTCATTTCTATAGGTATAGAAGTGGCTTGCTCTGCACTTACTCTTTACTCAGGTCATATTAAATCCTTCTGGGGTTTTTGGTGGAGTTGAAGGTTAGGTAGTTATAGTTACAGTTTACCTTAGTTATGATTAAAGGTAAATTAGGTACAGAGTTTGGACTCATCAAGATAAAATAAATAATGAAGTATTTTCTCCAAATATGCCAAATACAAATGGACTGGACATTGTAAATATAACTCCTACCTGATAATTGTTTCTAATGTATATAGTTTTACTATGTTAGAGTTAAAACATATCCTTTTTATTTAAACAAAAAGGAGGAAACATGGAATAATCTTTGTGTACGCTGTGGAGATTTGTCACTCATATTGGTTTAATAAAAAGCTAAATGGCCAGTAGCTAGGCAGACTTTTTGAGGGAGAAAGAATGCTGGAAAGAAGAAGGCAAAGTTGCCAGCCAGACCAAGAGTGAGCAAGATAAGCAGGGAGACAGGTAAAGGCCACAAGTCACATGGCAACACGTAGATGAATAGAAATGGGTTAGTTTATTTATAAGAGCTAGTGGGACAACCCTAAGCTATGGACTGAGGTTTCATAATTAATAATAAGTCTCCATGTCATGATTGGGATCTGGCTTGAGGGAGAGAAAAATGTACCTACACGCTAACACTGGTGTTGTGACTCAGTAGGATATCCCAGTGCTTCTGCTCCCTTTCCAGGGGTTTGAGCTGCACTAGAACCCAATCCCTTATGTCAAGTCTACCCACATCAGATCCACCTTCTGGATTACCTATTGCTTCTCCCTCCTTTGATTACCAGCAACTGGTGAGTGATGCCTTTTTGTTTGCTTAAATACTTCCCTGAGTATCTGTTACTATTAGAGTTAGAGGTACCCACCCTGCTCTGGACTCTTTCCCTTGAGTGAGGCTTTATTTTTTGAGGTTGTTTTTTGCCATTTGGCTTCACTCAAAAGTCCTGGTAAGAGGCATAGAGTCCGTGAGCTGCTAGCCCCAATCCTTGTTCAGTGCAGTGATAATTCACTGAGCGGCTTCTGTCTTCCTCATTCAGTCCCCACTGAGTCCTGAAGATGCTCTGGACTACAGAAATATGACCTTCCTCTCTTCCTCACTCATAGAAATTGCATCGATACCTCCCACTCCCAACCTTGGGATGACTTTCAGAAAACCTTCAGCTTATTCATTTTTCACCTGATCTGAAGGGCCCCAAATTTATTAAGTTTTGCAATAAAATCTGACTTCAATATCCCTTTGATGATCAATCAAAATGTAGCCAATTAATGGCAAACTAGATCCCAATATTATTCTAGACCTGTACAAATACTACAAGTCACCAAGGAGAATAGAAAGAGTCCCCATTCCTGACATCTCTTTTCTCTGCCCAAAATCCTGATTGTTTTTGTCTGGTCTTCCACACACATTGTGTAAACATACTATCTTTATGTTACCATTGATGGATCTCTAAGTTTGTTACAAAGTGGGAGCTGGAAGGAGGACCTAGCAATAGAGAGGGAAAGCAAAGGGGTGCACATACCCAGCACATATCCATCACTGGATGGTGTGTCTCTCTGCTTCCCCCTACATCATCTGCTCCAAACCAAGCCACTGATCTCACTCTCCTAAGGTACGTAACAATTGTTTGTTTCTGTTGGCTTCCATCACCCATAAAACTTGATCCCAAATTCGATAGTCTGAATCTTTAGCTGCTGGTTTCCTCAGTGTGCTTTCTAACCATTCATCTCTTGTCTCTCTGGGCTCTGGCCTACTATGCCCTTCAGGGAGGATCTGCTCATTATTCTGGCTCCTGCAGCCTGCTATGCCTCTGGCCTGTTACATTCTCATGGACATCCCTCTTTTCTCCTTCCACATGCTCTATATCTCTCTTTGTGTCTTCCTGGGCCTGTACATGGCAAATTTCCTTGCCTCCCGCTAGGAGCTTCCTGTTAAGTCCCACAACTTCTGCTCATTATGCTCCCCTCATAGAAACTATAGACCTTCTCTCCAGTGGAATTTTGTTTTGCAGCACTCACACTCTTCTTCCAGGGACTCAGCTTGGCCTCATTAAAGATCAATGGCCAAAATTTGGTACATGTGATTTCCAAATTCTCAGAAATCATAACAACTGTTACTGCATAGACGAATGATCCCAAAATATCTTATTTCTACATTTGCTCCACTTTACATTTTCTCTACTTTCCACTCTTAAAAGTATTTATCTCTAGGATTTCTCTGTGCTCTGCTCTCAAAAAAATCTTTAAGACTATGCTGTAAACTTTATGGCAAGATTTGTAAGTTCACTGGGTATTGTTTAAAATCTATAAAATTTGTAACGAAAGTTGGCTTTAAACTTACAACTAAGGCTTATAATTAAAAAATCTGTATAAAGGTAATCTTAATTTGGTGTAATATATATGATTCAACTGTGGTTTAGAATGTGAGTGTGTGTGTGTGTGTGTGTGTGTGTGTGTGTGTGTGTGTATGTAACTTGGATTCAACTCTCATTGAAAAATAGATCTACTATGAAAATAGATGTTTTGAAAGAGCAACCAGGTGGCTGTCCTTTATCTTAGCTGAGGACCTCATTAAGATGTAAGCAACCATATGGCTGGCAGCCACCTTTATTAAGGTTAAGGAGTACATGCCAAGTGACTTAACCATCATCCTAAGATGACCACATGGCACAGAACAATAATTATAAAAATTCTTATTCCTAATGAGCTCTCCCTTTATCATTGTATCTCTTCTTGCACTAAGGAAGCAACAAGTCTCCAAAATATTTTGGAGTTCTATAAATTTTTGTATGATGATAAAATGTAACGTTATATTTGCTACTATATACTATATATGTGATATAACTCTGGATTAGAATATATTGTGTATGATGATAAAATTTTAAGATTATAAAGGTATTCTCAGACTAACAAAAGCTGATTTAAGGTGTATGTTCATTTATATCTTTGCTAACTGTTCAAAACAAGCTGCTAAAAAATTTAGATAAGTAACCACATATGTTTGAGAAATAAGGTATATTTGATAAATAAGATTTATAAATCCCCAAGGTCTACTCAGCTTCCCAAGCTAGCTCCTTTGTCTTGGATCATCTTGTAAACCTTTAATTATCTGGATAAACCAAGTCATTAAAAAGTATGATATTCTATCATGACACACTATAAAAGATCAGTACGTTTCCAGTCTATCCGTGGAATAAAGTTTACTGCATTTATGCATTGTTTTGATGCTAAGAATCTTCAACTCAAAATTTTAAGGCTCAAACTTAACAAGGATAAAGCCATAAAACCCTAATCGTACAAAAGCTACTAAGTTATTGTAAACTGTCAAAAACAATTAAGACATGCAAGTTAATAGTTACCTTGTAAATAATGAAATTCTTTAATGTGTTCAGAACTATACTTGTAGCCATGCTAAGTATTCATGTAATTAATTGTAAGAATAATATTTATCTAGCCTCCTGTATATGTTTTCAAAGCTAAGCTTAAAACAAGTAACTAGAAATAAGCAATGTTTGTTTAGTTTAGATATACTTAATAGATAATGGCCCTAAAAATTTTCAGAGATCTGCTGAATATGACATTTAAACTGTTTGATGGAAAAAGCTTACTATAACATACAGAGACCCTCAGATCCTACATATAACAACAAGATATCCAAATAAGATAATGGGGCACAGAAGAACTCCACCAGGAGCTAGCATTAAATGTGTCAAAGCTTGCCACTGGGTGAAAACTACCCTTCTCCCTAGCCAGCAGGACCCTGTCCAAACTGTGGACGAGTAGGACACTGCATGGCTCTGATTTTCCTAGAAAAGGTAGGTTGGTCTTCCAAGGTCTTGCTCCACTAGAAAATCTATTGGATTCTCTGGCAATTGAAGACTGACACTGCCCTAGGATATCTGCTCACAGCAAAATCAAGATTACCACAGAGGAACCAAGGATGGTGATTGTCGAAGTAGCTGGTGAGTCTCTGTCATTTTTAATACATTCAGAAGATACATAGTGTAGCTGGAGAGCTTCTCTCTGGGTCTGCCAAGCCCCCGCAGTCTCGCAGTAAAATAAACTGTCCCACTTATAAAATAAACACACAGACGCTTATATTATTTAAACTATTTGACCTAATGGCTCAGGCTTCTAGCTAGCTGTTCTTATATCTTAAATTAACCTATTTCTATTAATCTATAAGTTGCCACGTGGCTCGTGGCTTACCAGTATCTTAACATGTTGCTTCTCATCATGGCGGCTGGGACTGTTTCTCTGCCTCAGCCTTCCACTTCCCAGAATTCTCCTCTCTCCTTGTCCTACCTATACTTTCTGCCTGGCTACTGGCCAATCAGTGTTTTATTTATTAACCAATCAGAGCAACACATTTAACATACAGAATATCCCATAGCAACATAGTCTGCACTTCCTGCTTACTCTGGTGAAATTTATCTTTCTCAGATTTCTGATGACATTGGTGACTGGGCTATTGATAGCTTCATCAGTTTAACAACTGCAACCAAGGCTGCCTTCTCAGTTTTCAGTTCTGGTACCGATTTGTAAAAATTGTTTCTCAGGCCTCACTTTCTTAGAGTTACTATTAGGTCTAGACACAGTTTACCTTGCTACCAGACTCTAAAAAGAGATAAACTCATGTCTTAATTAGGATTTCTATTGCTGTGAAGAGATACTATGTCTACAGAAACTCTTATAAGGAAAACATTTAATTTGGGGGAGAGGACTCGCTTACAGTTTTAGAGGTTCAGTCCATTATCATCATGATGGGGAGCATGGTGGTGTACAGTCAGACATGATGTCTGAGAAGTAGATGAGTGTTTTACTTCTTTGCAGAAAACAGGTTGTTGACTGAGACACTAGGCAGTACCCTGAGCATAGGAAACCTAAAAGCCCACCCCTACAGTGACATACTTCCTCCAACAAAGCCATGTCCACCCCAGTAAAGCCACACCTCTGAGGTAATATTGTGTTCCCCAATATATCATGCTCCCTAATAAACTTATCTGGGGTCAGAGAAGAGAACAGCCACTAGACAGACATAGAGGCCAGAAAATGGTGGCACTCACACCTTTAATCCTAGCATTCCAGAGGCAGAGATCCTTCCAGATCTCTGTGAGTTCAGAGCCACACTGGAAACAGCCAGGCATGGTGTCACACACCTTTAATCCCAGGAAGTGATGGCAGGAAGCAGAAAGGTATAGAAGTTGTGAAAAACAGGAACCAGAGCTGGTTAAGCTTTGAGGCTTTTGAGCAGCAGTTCAGCTGAGATCCATTTGGATGAGGACACAGAGGCTTCCAGTTTGAGGAAACAAGATCAGCTGAGGAATTGGACAGGTTAGCTGTGGCTGGTTCTGTTTCTCTGATCTTTCAGCATTCACCCCAATACCTGGCTCCAGGTTTGTTTTTATTAATAAGACCTTTTTCAGATTCGTCCTACACGCCTCCTAATAGTGCCACTCCCTATGAGATTCTGGAGGCCAATTACATCCAAACTACCACAACGCACAACACATATTTCAATGTAACTGTTTACTATTCCTTTATTTAAAGGAACTTGCTTTATAATGATTGCTCTCTGTCATCAACCACCGGTGTCTCATGGTAAATGATTGGATAGAAAAAAGTATAATGTTTATGTAAGGTCTGAAGATGTGAAAGCTTAAGTAAGTTGTAAGGGTTTAAAAAGGTATTTTAAAATACAGCAATCAGGTGACTTAATAGACTTTTGGTGGATTTACACATAACAGAAAAATTCTTTGAGCAATACACATCCGTCCTTTATAGCTAGAGACACTTGGATGATGCTGTAAGTTTTAATTTTTAATGATCCTACAAAGATTCATGTATTAAATTTTGGTCCTTGTTGTGACATTATTTGGAAAGAGTAAAAAACCTGAAAGGTGATTTTTTTTTCCCCTTAGGTATTTGTAATATGTCTTTGAAGAGATGTGTAGAATGTTAGTCCAATCTACTTTGTTTCTTTTGGTTTCTGGTCACTATGTACTCTCTAGTATTGACATTTAAATGCCCAGCAGAGTTGTAAAGCAAAAAGCCTGCACTCTTTGGACAAGGACATCAAAATCTGTACCAAAATAAATAGCCTTTTTTTGCTTATCTCAAGTATTCTGTAATAGCTATCTAAACTTTGAAAATGCAAATAGTTATTCATATTTAATGATAATTTCAAACATTGGCACTTAACTGAAGAAAGCATGAATGCCTATCGAATGGAGAGTGGATAAGTAAATATATGTCCATAAGTAGAGTGTGTTTACTGTTCTTTTGTTGCTACTACATAATCTTTGAGCCTCAGTGTACACATATATATATATATATATATATATATGTATCAGTGTAAACATATATCTCTGTGTGTGTGTGTGTATGTGTGTGTGTGTGTGTGTGTGTGTGTTAATTCTCAACAGTTCTAGAGGCACAGAAATTCAACATTAATGTGTAAGCATCTTTGATGCTTGGTAAGTACCCTTTCTTTGCTAGAAAGATAGTACTTTGAAAGTTGTATACTGTGTAGGCTAGAGAAGTTCTTCCTTATATGAAAAAAAATAGTATAAGAAGTTGAATCTAATATTTAGAGTGCTTTTAATTTTAGTCAAAATGTTTTAATGAAATCTCTACACTCATAACATAAACAAAAAAACTCACAATCACCAACTACTCACTTCTCAATACTGACTGATCTGGTATTAAGTTTAGGTATAAGTTTCAGCAGAGTCAAAATCGTTCAAATCATAGCAAAATTATATATATACAATTAATTCAGAATCAACAAGCTATACTCAACAACATGGATATATCGTAAGAATATAATGTAATGTTGAATCCTAGTCTATCACAATTCCTATTTCATATACTAAAACTCTCCACGCATCTGAATATTTCAATGAGAATAAGAGGTATTAACATCAAACAATTTGGGGATGGATATTGGAAAAGAATTTCGGGGGAAATGTGAGCTTAAAAATTGACAAAATATTGTGTTCCTACCTTGATTAATTTTGACAATGGATCCTACCTGAATTAGTACAAGAAAAATTAAAATGTTTTTGCATAGGGACACCAATCACAAATATCAGTTTCATAATACTCGTAAGTTCTTAAAAGCATACTCAAACTTTAACAAATCATTTGGACTAGTAGTTGAAGTATGCTTATTTCTGTGATACCAGTTAACATTTTTACTTAAATATGTATGTCATCCATTCACCTAACTATTGGTATCTCTGTGTATTTATATATCTGACTATTTTCTGTAGTAGATATACTGACCATTTTCTATTTCATTTTTTTATTTGTATAATTGAATATAACATACATTTTCTTGTACCAGCAGACCTTGATGTATGTATTCCTCAAGGCAACAACTATGGCAGAAAATGTGGATAACAATGCAAGAGGATAAATTTTAGTTATACATGGAACACCAAATATTGCTCTTAATGGCTACAGAAAGTGGACCCTTTTACCCATTTTACTATTTCTGTTCCAACCAAGGTCATAGTAACAAGTATAACAAGATAGAAACTTGAGAATTGTTTTTTTTGAAATTTTTTAAAGATTGATTCATGTATATATTTAATGAAGATGGGTGCTTTGTTTGCATGTACATCTGTGCACAAGAAGAGAGCACTGGATCCAATAATGGATGATTAGATATCAGAATGTGTGTGCTAGAAATTGAACTTAGGACTTCTGGGAGAACAGCTGGTGCTCTTAATCACTGAGCCAACTTTCCAACACCCTGAGCATTCTTAAATTTGTGTTATATCTATAAAAATCTTTAGTTCTACTTTGTTTGCCTCTCAATTACTAAATCTTAAAACATTATTTCTTGAAATTCTGGTTCCTATTTTTTTTTAGATTTTTAAATTATTTTTTAACTTTTTAAAAAAAGATGTATTTATTTATTATGTATACATTCTAGCACCATGTAACTTTGCATGCCAGAAGAGGGAGCCAGATCTCATTATAGATGGTTGTGAGTCACCATGTGGGTGCTGGGAATTGAACTCAGGAACTCTGGAAGAGCAGCCAGTGCTCTTAACCTCTGAGTCACCTCTCCAGCCCCTATTTTTTTTAACTTTTTGTGCAATGTATTTTAAACATATTCTTTCCCCTCTCTCAAGTCCTTCCTGATCTTCCCCACCTCCTGACCCTCCCATGTTCCCTTTTTTCTCTCTCTCAAAACAACAACAAAAACCCATCAAAACAAAACTCCCCAAAGCAAAAACAACAACAAAAACAAACAAACAAACAAACAAAAAACTCTCTTAAGGTTACTATTGCTGTGATGAAACTCTATGACCAAAACAACTTGGGAGAAGAGAGCTTATTGGCAGTACATTTCCTTATTACTTTTCATCACTGAAGGAAGTCTGGGCAGGAACACAGAGCAGGAACCTGATGATGCAGAGTCCATGAGGAATAGTGCTACCTGGCTTGCTCCCTGTGGCGCCATGGCTTTCTCAGCTTGATTTCTTATAGAACCCAAGACCACCAGCTTAGAGATTGCCCCACCCACAATGGGACTGGTCCTCCCATATCAATCACTAACTAAGAAAATATTCTACAGGCTTGCCTTACACCTCAATCTTATGGAGGCATTTTCTTAATTGAGGTTCTCTCCACTCAGATGATCTTATCTTGTATCAAGTTGACATTAAACTATACAGCACACTGCCAAATTATAACAAGAACAACAAAACAAGCACACAAAGAAGGATGGAGTCCACTTTATACTGGTCAACTACTACTGAGCATGAGGCCTTCTTCCTTGGACTATAGTTGATATACCCAGTGTTGTTCCATTGGAAAAAAAAAAA
>CABHPP010132623.1:0-13031 GCA_902168425.1 Peromyscus attwateri | reverse complement strand
CCAACAGTATGCTTAAAGTGAGGGTGTCACTGGCTCCCTTTTTGACCTACGGAGGCTGACTGGTCCAACAAGGCCTTCTAGCTCCTCCTCAGAATGGTATGTCAACCGCGGCAGAAGCTGGACCATTATACAGAAGCCCTGAGTTCTATTGGGGACTTGGACATGTGCACAGGGCATCAGTCCCGTAGAGCATGCCCACCAAGTGTTATCAGGAGGCCGAAGGTAGAGGTCTGGTCAGGGAGGGGTTGAGTGTTATTACAATGAACCTGGTACTTAGCTGGAACCGTTCCTATGCAAAAGCCCTGGCCCTGTACCTGCTGGATAGTAAGTGAGGCCTTAGTTTGCCATGGGCATTCCTGGGGGTTGCTAGTCATTGTATGATTGCCCTCCACCGCAGTCCCCTCCTAAAAAGGGGGTTGTGCATCATAACAGAGCCAACATGAAACAGTTAAGCCAGGTTTGGACGCATTCAGGAGCAAGAAGGACTTTTGAAGGAGGGTGTACGGGGACTCCTGTCCAAGGGTTCTACCGGCAGGGAAGGGGGCTGTTGTACGGGTCCGCCAGAGTGGGGCTGTACAAGCGCAACGGTTGGACGTTTGCGTTGGACGTTTGGTGGAAGCCGAGGCAGATCTAGTGGGGCCTGGCGCTATCGGGGAGTTAAACACACGGTTGGGCCCCACCACTGCCGTGACTGGTGTGAGGGTGCGCTTTATAGTAAAAGCGAGCCAACCCGTTGTTCCGGGATACAACCGCAGTCCCCGTGTTTTTCCAGTGTTCCAATCTGCCCGCTTACTGGCCTCTGTGAATTGGATAATTAGGGGGTTGCAGCGCCCACCAGGTCTGGCTCGAGCATAAGTGGGATAGCGTTCTATGTCATAACAGTTTCCACAGGCTGATTCCCTCAAAACCCGACCCCCAGGCTGGTTGTATCTCCTACCTGCTGTACCGTGATCAAGTCTCCCTTTGTTGGAGGAGTCCAGGATATCCATCCGGTGAATGCACATCCCCAGCTAGCACAGTAGACGTCAGCAGGCCTGCACATGCGGCTCCGTTTTCTGGTCATGGAGTGGCCGGGGCAGACATAAAATTCCAGGGTTCTTGCTTTGGCTCGCCCTCCGGGCACCCCACATCCTCGGCTGGTTAGGAATAGCCGGCCATTTGGGAGTCTCTCTTCCGTATCTGAGGGGGGTCCCCAGTCCGGTCCCCCCAGATCACAAAGATCTACATATAGATTGGGGAACCAGGTATCCCGAGGGGCCACAGACAAAGTTTTGTTGGCTATCTTGCCTGTCTCAGTGATGATGAGCCAGGTTTGGTTCCAAGGGGTGTGAGGATTGTTAGGTGGGCTGATCCCCCCCCCCCCCCCGCGGTGGTACTGGGCGGGAGTAGAAGAATCAGGTAAAAGCTGATCATTTCTCCTGACGGCTTAGCTTGAGCTTCAGCAGGTTGGAGGGATGTTGGGCGGCCTCCCAAGTCTCGCCTTGGTACTCCTCAGGGAGCACGAGGGGTCAGCCAATCGCGCGATTGAGTAGTGAACCCAAGCTGCGATTCCATCCACTTTTAGGGCTGTTGGGGTGATCAGAATAACCATGTAAGGTCCTTTCCACCTGGGCTCCAGGGACTTGGTGCCTCTGAACAAGGACCCAGTCTCCGGGTCGGAACCTGTGGGGAGTAGGGGAGAAGCGGCCTGGTAAATAGCCTGGAGCTTGGGCCGTACTTCTTTATGGGCCTGGAGGAGCCCCTGGAGTGCATCCAAGAGGTCCTGGTCCTCCAACTGTGCCACTAAATCAGCGTGAAGGCTAGGTATATGGGAGGGAATATCCATACATGAGTTCGAAGGGTGTTAATCCCATTTGGTAAGGGGAATTCCAAACCCGGAAAAGGGCAAAGGGGAAGAGGGTCACCCAGCCTCAGCCAGTCTCCAAGGCCAATCTAGTTAAGGTCTCTTTTAGGGTCCAATTCATCCTTTCCACTTATCCTGAGCTCTGGGGTCTATATGCATAATGTCCAATCTGTTCCCACAGCCGTGGCTATTCCCTGACTTACCTGGGAAATGAAGGCTGGACCATTATCTGATCCTATCATAACTGGAAAGCCAAACTTGGGCAGGATTTCTTCCAGTATCCACCACGTTTGCACTTTCATGCTTAGTGGGGTACGCTTCAGTCCATCCTAAGAAGGTGTCTATGAAGACTAACATTTATAGCCAAACTCTCCTGTTTTGATCTCAGTGAAATCCACTTCCCAGAACGTACCTGGCTGGGTGCCCCGGAGGCGACTCCCCGGGTTGGCCGGGTGCGTGCTGGTATTAGTCAGGCAGCAAGTGTAACAGCTGGCCACAATGTCCTCTATAATCTGGTTGCCTTCTTTAATTTTTACTGCAGAGTGTCTGAGGAGATCTTGCATCCTCCTGATTCCCATATGGGACGCTCAATATATTTTTTGGCGCACCGTTCGTCCCAGTTCTTGGGGCAGGATAATCTTGTCACCAGCTCTCTGCCACCATCCCCCTAGTAGGTGGACCATGGTAGGGATTTTGCCCATGCTTCATCCTTGTCCGTGTAACAGGGTCGAGAGGGAAGGTCACGGGCTCTAGGTTCCACAAACACAGGGGCTGTAGTGGTTGTCACAGCCGCCTTTTGCAGCCTGATCTGCCAAGTTATTTCCTCGATGAATTGGCCCCTCATCTTTCTGGGGCCCTGGGCAGTGAACAGCTGCCAGTTTCTTAGGGGCCCAGAGGGCTTTCAGCAGTTCTAGAATTTCCTGCTTGTTTTTTTTTTTTTTTTTTTTTTTTTTTTGGTTTTTCGAGACAGGGTTTCTCTGTGTAGCTTTGCGCCTTTCCTGGAACTCGCTTGGGAGACCAGGCTGGCCTTGAACTCACAGAGATCCACCTGGCTCTGCCTCCCGAGTGCTGGGATTAAAGGCGTGCGCCACCACCGCCCGGCCTTCCTGCTTGTTTTTAATGGACTTTTTTTCTGCAGTCAATAGACACCTTTCCGTGTATATAGCCCCATGGATATACAGCCCAGTGGCAAACGCAAATCTACTATTAGTGTAGATATTCAACTTCTGGTCCCTCCCGAGCCGGAGGGCATTAGTCAAGGCTATCAGTTTGGCTCTTTGTGCCAAAGTCCCTGGTGGCAGTGCGGTGGCCCATACTACACCCTCACTGGTGGTTACCACCGCTCATACCTTTGCCCATCACGTAGGAAACTGCTTCCGTCCGTGAACCAAGTTTCTTCCGAGACTGGCAGCAGAACATCTTGCAGATCTGGGTGTATGCAGTGTGACTGAGCCAGGATCTTGGTGCAGTCATGGAGCGGAGCTTCTAGGTCTGGGTTAGGCAGTAGGGTGGCCGGGTTGAGAGCTGTTGGAACTTGATAAGTTAGTCTGGCTGGGTTAAGAAGGAGAGCCTGGCAGTGAGTAAGCCTCGCATTGATGATCTACCCATCTGGGGGCTGCTTAAGGACTCCTTCCAGGGCGTGCGGGGTAGCAATAGTCAGCTTTTGACCAAGAGTTAGCTTGTCCGCATCTTTGACTAACAGAGCTACGGCCACAATTATTCTTAAGCATGGGGGCCACCCCGCAGCCACTGGGTCCAACCTCTTTGACAGATATGCCACTGGTCTTTTCCAGGGTCCCAAGGTCTGGGTGAGGACCCCTTTGGCAACGCCCCTGCTCTCATCCACGTAAAGATGGAAGGGTTTGTTGATGTCTGGTAGGCCGAGGGCTGGGGCCTCTGGGAGTTTCCGTTTCAGTTCCTCAAATGCCCTTTGTTCCCTCTCTGTCCAGACAAAGTCCGTTGTGTTTTTAGTAATCTCATATAGGGGTTTGGCCAACTGGGCGAACCCAGGAATCCAGAGGCGGCAGAATCCCGCCATCCCTAGAAACTCTCTCATCTGTCTGGGTGCTGTAGGAGCAGGTATTTTCTAGACTGACTCCTGAGTGTCCGACAACCATCTTTGACCCTCCTTAAGGACAAACCCTAGATACCTGACCTGTTTCTTGCAGATTTGGGCCTTTTTGGCCGAAGCTCGGTACCCTAGGCGTCCTAGGGTCAGCAGCGGGTTTTCAGTTCCTTTAAGGCAGGCTGCTCTGTCGGCAGCCGCAATCAACAAGTCATCTACATATTGTAACAGACTGAAGTCGGGATTTAGGGTGCAATACTCACCCAGGGCTTCATGAAGAGCTTCATCAAATATGGTTGGGGAGTTTTTGAACCCTTGGGGGAGTCTGGTCCATGTCAGCTGTCCGCTGAACCGGATCTCTGGGTCGTGCCATTCAAAGGCGAAGTACGGTTGGCATTTGGGGGCCAAAGGGAGGCTAAAGAAGGCGTCTTTCAAGTCCAAACCAGAGTACCATTGCCAGTCTGGGGCCAGTGAGCTCAACAGGGTACATGGTTAGGCATGGTGGGGTGAATCTCCACCACTCTCTTGGACAGATTCCACCTGGGGTTCCTACTGTTGTCAGCCTCATTTCTTGTGTGCAGTATGGGAGCCCACAACTGACTCAGTTTCCCAGTTTGAATCTGAAGTCTATTCTGAGTCAATAGAGTTCAAGCTTGTTTGCTCCAGGGCTGTGAGAAAGTCCTGATTAGCCCATGGGAAAGAATATACTATCTAGCTAGACTCAGGCTGCTGCTGACAGCCAGAGGTACACTGAGATAGAAAATGAAACCGCCTGCTCCTTGACTCAAGGACAGGATAGACAGTGGTTGAATGCCTGTGCTGTGCATTGTTCTACCCCTGTCCTTCAAGACTGTGGATAAGCTGGCTGTGAAATAAACTCGGGACTGTCCAGCAGCCAGCCAGCAGCTCTCAGAGGGCGAGGGTATGCATTCTCCGAGCAGGAAGGGCAGAGATGGAATCTGCAGACAAGTGGCAGGGAGTTTACTCCTACAATTGACAAGTTGAACAAACACCAAAAAGAGAATCTGGGGTTAATTGTTAATTTTAGTCAGAGGAGTTAACAAAAAAATTTTTTTCAGAAACACTGGCAGCCAAGGACACACTCTGTGACTCCCTTCCTTCCTAAGCCAAGTTCTTCACTGTGACAATGTTAAAGTCTCTTCTGCTGGCCAGCAACTTCCAATTTTAACCCACTTTAACCCTTCTGTGTCCTGATACTGCTTGAAAAAAAAATGTTGAATTACCAGCCTGCATACTTTGAAAAGCTTTGACTTTCGAACAAAAGCCAAAGATACATTATGTTTTGGAAAAATTATGCTTTTACCTCCACAGGAAAAGAAAAAAACACATGGATTTTGGTCATTTGAGTTCAGTGGGTTACAAATACTTGTCATCATTTAGGAGAATTGATTACAAATTATTATTGATTAAGATAAGGAAAACTGCTAATCTCAAATGTTTCACATTGATACAGGTTTTTATATATTAATGCAAAAATAGGTTTTTTGTTGTGATATCTGCATATATATCTATATGCTTTTATTCCTGTTTGAAGTGTTATACCTATGCAATGTTCTAAACAGCTGGGAAGAAACCACAAGAAAAAGGACTTTGGTGGAAATTTGCATGTTGTCTGAAAAGCAAGAGAAGGTGAAAGACTGGAATAATGTTAGAAAAAGGAAAAAGGAATTTGTCTATGTCAGGCTGAACCAAAAGAGCAAACACAGGGAAGAGCCTGACCTGAAGGTACATGGTAAGTTGTAGAAGGCCAGAGGGGATGTGAAGGGAAACTGTAAGATGTATTTGGGATTTAACCATATTATGTTAATTCTGGTTGGTTTTCTTCATTTTAAAAATAGCTGATGAATCTTCATTGCAAAATGTTTATGTTAAAAATGGAGATATATGCTCTCTCAATTTCTTACTGATGACTCTTTGGAAATGAAAAATGAAAAATCCATAATATAGAGATCACAAATAATGAGTCACTAAGAAAAAAATCAGTTTGTACCTTTTATATTATTTTTTATTAATTGTAAAGGTTTTGTGTATATGAATGTCTGCCAGCACGCATGTATGTGCACCACACACGCAGCTGGCACCCACATGGGTCAAAAGAGGGCATCAGCTGTCCTGGAATTAGAGTTACCAATGTTTGTGAGCCACTGAGTGGGTGCTGGGAAACAAACCTGGGTCCCCTGTAAGAGCCTTGGGGGCCAAGAAGCAGGGAGCCACCTCTCCGCTCCTGGTTTGTGCCTCTGTGGATTTCCCTCAAGATGCATATTTCATAGGACAAGATGTACTCACTGCACTAGACTTTTCGTACTGCTTTAATTTGTAAGTTTTCTCTAAATTAGAAGTTTTCACATGACTTTAAAAATAATTGGCATGGCTGGGTGTGGTGGCACATGCCTTTAATGCCAGCACTTGGGAGACAGAGACAGGGGATCTCTGAGTTTGAGGCTAGCTTACTCTACACGGTGTATTCCAAGTCACCCAGGGCTACTTAGTGAGACTCTGTTTCAAAAAAAGAAATTAATTTTAAAAATTGGCTTGTTTTCTGCTGCTTTTTTGTTCTTTATTACATTCCTGTGCATGTCCATGCATGCTATGGTTTGTACATGAAGGTCGAGAGTTCTCTCCTGTTACCAGGTGAGTCCAGGAAAATAACTCAGATTATCAGAATGGACAGCAAACCAACAGACTGTTTTTGATTTGGGTTTTGTTTCTTAATCTGTTTGCTTGGTTTGGCTTCTATTATTATTGTTGTTGTTGTTATTATTATTATTATTATTATTATTATTATTATTATTATTTGATTCCCACTACATAACCTAGAATGTCCTCAAATCCATGGCAATCCTGTTTCTACATCCTGAGTACTGAGATTAAAAGCATAAGCCACCACTTTCAGCTTCAAAGTGACGAATAATTTTCTTCTGAGCCAGAAGCTGGCTCAGCAGTTAAGACTGTGTCCTGCTCTTGCAGGACTCAAGTTCAGTTCTCAGCACTCACAACCACCTGTAACTCCAGCTTCATAGAATCCGATCCCTCTTCTGGTCCCCACAGGCACCTACACACAAGTGGCATATATCATCTCATATTTCATTGCAGAATAAATAAAGCACATAACAGTGCATAAATAAAAACAAGTCTTAAATTTTTTTCTATTTATAACATTTAAACTTTTTGATCTAGTATATACTAGTTTCTAAATCTTGTTTATTTATTATTATTATTATTATTAGTTTTTCAGCAGTATCTATTAGCCTTGTCTGGCTTAGAATTTACTATGTACACCAAGCTGTTCTCAAACTCACAGATATCTACTGACCTCTGCCTCCCAAGTACTGGGATTAAAGGCATGTGTCTCTATGCCTGGCTGTACTGACTGTACCCAAGTGTTTCAGGCAGTGATAGATTACTCTTGATAGACAAGCATTCTACAAGGCTCTTCTCCCATCTGCCCTTCACTCTGACACGTTTCTGTGGTCCTGAGCCTACTGGGGTGACTGCTCATACTCCACCACTGATGTTCTCTCCAGCTGTGTGTTTTCATTGCTTCAGACTGAAGTCAAATGGCATTGCTTCTCTCAGTGTTTATATGGATTATCCCCCACTACGCAGTCTCAGGGGTGCTACAAAGGTGTATAATGAAAGACTGTCTGAAGTCCTTAACATAGGATATGTGTGCTGTCGTGCTTTTGAAGGAAATTATCACAATGTTACACTAGTGAAGTTTTTCCTTGTAAGACGTCAAGTGTGATTGATAGTTCCTGGAGTGACTAAAGGCTTTCCCACACTGTGTGCATTGATAGGGTTTTTCTCCACTGTGGGTCCTTTCATGTTTGTGAAAGGTACTGGAACAGCTGAACGCTTTCCCACACTCTGCACACACATAGGGTTGCTCACCAGTGTGAGTTCTTTTTTTTTTTTTTTTTTTGGTTTTTCGAGACAGGGTTTCTCTGTGTAGCTTTTCGCCTTTCCTGGAGCTCACTTGGTAGCCCAGGCTGGCCTCGAACTCACAGAGATCCACCTGACTCTGCCTCCCGAGTGCTGGGATTAAAGGCGTGCACCACCAACGCCCGGCCAGTGTGAGTTCTTTTATGTATTGGAATGGAACTGTAACTCTTAAAGACTTTCCCACACTCCTCACATCCATAAGGTTTCTCTCCAGTGTGAGTTCTCTGGTGCCTTTGGAAGGAACTCGAGCGATTAAAGGCTTTGCCACACTTTGTGCACTCATACGGCCTTTCTCCGGTGTGGATAATTTTATGTCTCTGGAAAGCACTGGGGCAGCTGAAGGCTCTCCCACACCCCTGGCAGGTGTACGGTTTCTCCCCGGTGTGGGTCCTCTTGTGTACACAGATGGAACTGGAGCTAGTGAACGCTTTCCCGCACAGTTTACATTCATAAGGTTTCTCTCCACTGTGGATCTTAACATGCATCTGAAGGTATGTCGAACGGGTGAAGGTTTTACCACACTTCTGACATTCAAAGGGTTTCTCTCCAGTGTGAGTTTTTCCATGCCTTTGAAAGGAACTGGGACAATTGAAAGATTTCCCACACTCCTTACATTCATAGGGTCTCTCTCCAGTGTGGGTTCTTTCATGTCTTTGAAGGGAATTTGGACTACTTAAGGTTTTACCACATTGTTTACATTCATAGGGTTTTTCTGCACTGTGCAGTTTTTCATGTATTTGAAATGAAATATGACTAATAAAGGCTTTTCCACACTCCTTACACTTATGAGGCCCATTTCCAGTGTGAGTTATCATGTGCCGTTGAAACGTAGAGAGCGAAAGGAAGGCCTTCCCACATTCCTCACATTCCCCATATACATGCTCTCTGGCGTGGATTTTGACGCAGATTCGAAGAGAACTTAAATGCCCAAAGCCTTTACCACATGTTTTGCACTTAAAAGGTCTTTCTTTGGTGTGAGTCACTAAATGTCTTCGCAAAGAACTTGAACCATTAAAGGCTTTCCCACATTCCTTACATTTGTAGCGTCTACCTTCAGGATGAACCCTTTCTTGGATTTGGAAAGCTTCAGAAGTTCTTCCATCTTGACCAGGGTGACGGGTTTTATCTTGAGTGTGCACTTCTTCATGGGTCGGAAGTGAACTGGGAGATGTAAAGGCTTCTTCACACTCCTTAGATCGATAAGCTCCGTGTCCACTGTGCGTTCTCGTGTGTCTTTGAAAGCTTTCGGAAGAAGTACGCAATGCTCCACATCTTTTACATTCATACTGTGTCTCTCTAGTTCGAATCCTTTCGACTTCATGTTGCTCGGCACTCTGTGTCCTGTCGCCATCTTCTTGATACTCACAGGGTTTGTGTTCAGTGTGAATACTCACGTGCCTGTGAAGAGATTCGTGAGCAATCAAGACTTTCCCACACACAGTGCACTCACAGCCTTGCCCTTCAGCTTCCCTGCTCAGACTGAGATCTGGAATCTGGCTTCCTTCATACCAACCATATTCTTTTCTTTCTGAAAATCTCTCTGCCATAAGACTTCTGTTAAAAAAAAAAAATGAGATGCATTATTATTGTGTTAATCAGTTTTTTTTTTTATCAGCTAGACACAAACTAGTCACGTGGGAAAGGAACCTCAGTTGAGAACTGCCTTCATCAGACTGGCCTGTGGGTATATCTACCTGGTATTTTCTGGATTAATGATCAGGAAGGCCCAGCTCACTGTATACGGTTACTCCAGACAGGTGGTCCCAGTTATACAAGGAAGCAAGCTGAGCAAGCCATGGAGGGCAAGCCAGCAGGCAGTGTTCCTCCATGGCCTCAGCCTAAGTCCCCAACTCAAGTTCTTGCCATGACTCCCCGCAGTGATACACTGTTCCCAGGAAGTACAAGACGAAATAATCCTTTCCTTCCACGATGCTTTTGGTTAGTGTCTTAGTTCTTAAAATCTTATATTCATTAGCATGAACTACACTTGTGCTGTTAACACTGTTGGGAAAAAGAAAGGCTCTTGAAATTTCTTGGGCATAAACTAATGCTCTGTAAAGTGTTTGATTGCAGCTAATATCAAAACACTAGTATTCAGATTTGGGGACTCTTGACAGTGACAGAAACTGACATAGCATATATGTAAAAAATTTAGGCTATATTTATTAAAAAATTGTTTGAAGGACAAGTATATTTGAAGCAGGACTTATTATTACTTGTGTTTTTTTAATTTCATGACAATATATCTCTACAGTCCCAAATACTAAAAAGTTTGAGCAGATGAATCATTTGAATCCATAGGTTGAATCTAACTTCAGTGATATCATGATAAACCATGAGATCTATGACTTTAATAAAAATATATATTTATGACTTACTCTATTTCACACTAGTGGGAACTATTTCCCCTAATGAGTACAAAGTACCTGAGGTTTGTTCCAGGATTTCTGTACTGATCTTCAATGAGCTGACCTTCCCACTGTATTCCTAAAATGTAGACCAGAGAAAACAGCAGAAATTACCATACTTGGAAGAGTTATTGAATTCTGTTTTCATGGTACACAAGACCCTGCTGATTTATCAAAGTATTCTCTCTCTGTATGCTAAGTCACTGCACACCATGGCTAATATGACACAATTTCCTTTAAATGATGAAGGGAAGGGATGGTCTCATTACCTACAGGAGTCAGGTTTCTGACAGTTTCCAACATCACATCCCTGAAGAGATTCTTCTGAACAGGATCCAGCAGAGTCCACTCCTCCTGGGTGAAGTTCACAGCCACATCCTCAAAGGTCAGTGACCCCTGCAACATCCCCCATGATGCACAGGGAAGCGTGAGACAGATGGCGTGGATAGCTACACTCGATGTAGGAGCAGTTTCTCAGATTCTGATCTACACATGTTTATTGATGACTTTATCACAATCTTGCCCTCTGGCTCCATTAACACTGCCTCACAGAACAAATTACACAAACGAAATATTGACAAGGACAACAGCAAGGCAGGGACACCCTCGGACAGCAGGAGACAGGGGAAGACTTGATCCTGAGTCACTTGTAGTTAGTTCCCTTTTCTACAGATGTCTGGTTCTGTTCTAACCCAGCTCTGCTCATGAGTGAGTTAGCATGACAATACTTAGAATACTTTCCTTTAGAAATGCCATCAGGGAGCAGAGATGGCTAAGCAGGGACAGCGCTGGCTGCGAAGCCTGACAACCTGAGTTCAATCCAGAGAATCCACATGGCGGAAGGAGAGACCAACGCCTGCAAGCTGTTCTTTGATGTCCAGGTGTGAGCTATGGTACACACATGACCACACATACATACACACCACAACACATACATACACACCACAACACACACACACACACACACACACCCTTATTAATGAATCTCTAACATATGTACATACTTGCACTGTTCCATGTTCATACATGTGGAGTTTAGCTCACTGTGCATAAGACTAAGATTGTGGAAATGTGTATCATGTTTCCTCTACAAATTTCATTAAGTACACACAAAGCCAATGAGAACACTCTACTCTTCTAATGGAAAGGTGACATTCTTTATTAAGTTCTGTCAGATGTGTATGAAGAAAGGAGAAATGGTACAAAATCTTAGAAAGAACCCAGGTCACCAAGACATCAACCAATGGAAGAGTGTACAAAATTCTGGAAATCCTCTAGGAAACATTTCAGGAATCTAATGAGGAGTACCAAGTGTTAGGAACTGACTCAGTGGTAGAGCAGATTATCATAAATGAAGACTTGGATACCACCCCAAGCACTGGAAAAATCATTCAGGGAATGTCTCCCACTGGTCAAAGCCTTCTTTCTGCTCAAGAAAGCAGCCACAGGCTGGAGAGATGGTTCCCTGGTTAGGCACATTTACTGCTCTTTCAGAGGACCTGAGTCCAGTTCCCAGCTGCCGGGGACCAGCCTCAGCAGTTTCCAGGGTCTGAAGGATGGGATACCCGGAAGGCGCAATAACGACTCAGAGACAATGTTCGTGCAAGCTGACAGGGCACTTCCGGCTTCTGCAGTTGCTAAGTTTCTTTTGCTTCCCTGGCTTCTCTTAGCTTCTGCTTTTGCCCTGGTGACCTCAGTCTTTATTATCATAAGTAAAGGGGGAACAGAAAGAAAAGGGGAAATCACCCAATACAAAATGTTCTCATGATTCCAAAAATTATTCTTAGAAAATCACCAATATATTCTTCATCATCTTTTACTAAACACAGAAACTATCCCAGACTTAACACCAAAGCAAGTATAATCTATTTTTATTATTAATGATTATACAATCTTCTGAGCACTCAACCCAGAGACTAGCAACATGCAATTTCGCAAAAAAAAAAGGTAAAAATAAGAACAGTGGTCAATGTACCAGACAGTCATTTCCTTCTCACACAGCCTGCTCCAACCTCAAGACCCCTGTGGCCACCTAAGTTCCTCCTCAGCCCTCTGCAAACACCAGGCCCCATGACTGGTGGGCTACAATGACCTCAGACAAGAAATCTGTCCCTGCAAGTCAGCAACTTCTGTCCGTCTATATCCAACAATTCCAAGGAAGACCTAATCTAATTTCCAGAGTTTCTAATGAAAGGAAGCTCACCTTTTCTGGCAGCTTCTTTTAATCTAGGAACCCAATAAAACTTGTAGCAATCACTCCATCAATTGTCACATTATCTCCACACTCCTTCAGTGGAATAAAAAATATATGAATTAGGGTTGGAGAGATGGCTCAGCGGTTAAGAGCACTGGATGATCTTCCAGAGGACCCAGGTTCAATTCCCAGTACCCACATGGCAGCTCACAGCTGTCTGTAAGTCTAGTTCCAGGGGATCTGACAGCTTCACACAATATATGCAGGCAAACACACCAATGCACATAAAATAAAATTTAAAAAAAACTTTAAAAATATATATATATGAATTAAAGTTGCCATCTCCCTTTCTTGGTGGAGGCCACTATTCTCCTCCTATTCTAGGTTCCCACACTTTAGTTTGTCATCCCATCTATGTGTTGCTCCATCCACAGTCCTCAGCCAACACCCCTTAGGGTCTCAAGTTTTACACAATGTCCTTAGAATATCCTCAGAAACTGAATTATTCATCGTGGCCAATTTAAGTCCAGTGTGTTGATACACATCCTACCATGTGCT